>CAUYPK010122750.1:0-18641 GCA_963574355.1 Loris lydekkerianus
GAATTTCGGCTCTTTGCCTCTTATCATTATTTTGTATACTGTGGCTCTTTGCCAAGTTTGGATTTTGTTATGCTGCTTCTGAGGAGGGACCTCTGAGGAGCGATCTCCGAGCGCGTAGTCGAACTTGTTCGCCACCCCTGAGATAGACTGCTGGCCACTTGGGGCTGAGTCAGCTGACTTCCCATTTTGGCTTGCCATGCAAGAATTGACTGTAGCTGCTAATTTACCACATATAACATCATAGCTTCTTACTGACATTTTGTTAACCTTCTGACAGCAGGGTTCCCCTGTTTTCAGTTTCACATAACCCCCACCCCCCATTGTATTAAAGCCACAACTTTCCTTTCCCTCTCTGCCTTTAGCCTCTATTTATTTCATCTGCCCTAGCAATCATATAGTTTTCTTGGATTTCTATTACATGAAACATATCTCTTCATTTAAACTGAAAATTAATTTGACTTCAGCTTAAATTAAAGTATATGTGTTGAGTAAATTCCATGCACACAGCAGACCTTCCTCTGGTCCCATGACCTCATCGGGTTAAAATTCCTTCTGGTTTCATTTTCCTTCTTTATGAGCATCTATCCGGTCAGTTCCTTTGTTTTTTTCTTCTTTCTTTTCATATGAACTTGAACTTTTCTTCCTTTTTTTTTTTTTTTAAATATATTTTTTTGTAGAGACAGAGTCTCACTGTACTGCCCTCAGTTAGAGTGCCATGACGTCACACGGCTCACAGCAACCTCTAACTCTTGGGCTTACACGATTCTCTTGCCTCAGCCTCCCGAGCAGCTGGGACTACAGGCGCCCGCCACCACGCCTGGCTATTTTTTTGTTTGGCTGGGGCTGGGTTTGAGCCCGCCACCCTCAGTATATGGGGCTGGCGCCCTGAACTTGAACTTTTCATTCTCCAGCAATTTACTCCTTCCTTCTCTCTTCCAAACCACATCTAGAACTCTGTTGAGAACATTAAGAACCTCCTTTTTCCAAAAGCACATCTAAGTTTATCCACCTATCCATCTATCCATCTATTGGTTTATTCATTCAAAAAATATTTATTAAGCATCCAGTGAGGCTACAGGTGAGTACTTAGAGGCCATATACAAATTGGAGAGTTCTCTTGGTAGGACATCACTGCAGGTGTGTATTAGAAATTCAGAAAAAGCCACTATTATAAGGCAAGATAGTAACTATTCAAGATAATAAGGACCAAATATAAGTTGCAGCTCTTCAACTTTTTAGCCAAGCAATATTTAAGTTACTTTATACACTGTTTCTTTATAAGTTCATGCTGATTATAAAAAATCTGAATAAGACAAAAGTTTATATAGTGAAAAATAAAAGTTCTCAAAATCCTATTCCCTAAGGGTAACTACTCTTTGCCAATTTGCTATGTATTTTCCAGACTTTTTCTATATATACATACCTGTTTTTAACCCCACAGGTTTCTAAGAGGTGAGATGATAATATCAGAGAGCTTTGCCAGTTTGATAAGTATATAGAAATACTTCATAAGTCATGAAGGTTGTGTAAACGGTAGTTATTAAAAAGTGGAGGCTGGATGTATTGACTTACCTGTATTCCTAGGCCAACGGGGGAGGATGCTTGAGGCCTAGGGTTTGAAATCAGCCTGGGCAACATAGCAAGATTTTGGGTCTACAAAAAAAATTGTAAAGTTAGTAAGGCATGGTGATATCCACCTATAGTTCTTTCTACTTGGGAGGCTGAAGCAGGAGGATAACTTGAACTCAGGAATTTGAGGTTATAGTGAGCTGTGATCATGCCACTGCATTCCAACCTGGGTGACAGAGCAAGACCCTCTCTCAAAAAAAAAAGGTAGAAAATGTCTTAGTTTTTATATTCTACTTTGTTCTCATATACAGTTCAGATTTAATACGAAGTTTAGCCATAAGGGCAGTACTGATACTACTTTTGGCTTGTTTCTTCTTTGCAGACAAATTTCTGTTTTCCAAACCTGTTGTGATCCCCCAGCTAAAAGGAAAACCATGGCCTAACGACAGAGGAGTCCTAAGAGGTACCTATTGTGATGTGTGAGGAAAAATACAAGTCAGGGTCTGTTTTTCTTGTGCTTTTTCTGGGTTGCAAGGTGAAATCACACATGAGACATCCTAAGGATACCACAGCAGCTGCTTGTCAGTGTTTAGACAGTTTGGGTCTGTTTCTTTCTATTTTTACCCTGGAATCCCCCACACAGAGTCTGATTGGATTGGCTGGACATCATCCAGTATAAACCAGTCCTATGAGTCAGTTTTTGCCTCAGATGCTAGTCCCTGGGCCAGTCAGTTGAGGCCATACTTTCAGTCTATTCCTTTTTATTCATTCATTCATTCAACAGATATTTTTTGAGCAACTACTATGTGCCAGGGATGATAAAACAGAAAGGGAATAAAACAGAAAGATCTTGTTCTCATGGAGGATAGATTTTTACCAAGAGGAAGACAATAATAAAAAATTGAGATGATACAATACATTAGAAGGTGAGGAGTGCAATGGAATAAAGCAAAAATAGAACAGGATAAGGGAGATTAAGAGTGCTATACATAAGGCATATCGATTGTGGAATTAAAGAAATGAATTAAAATTGACCTTATTAAGAAGGGGAGAGATGAGCCAAAGACTTGGAGAAAATGATAAAGTGAATCATGTTATTATTTGAGGTCAGAGCTTTTCACAAAGAGTTAAGCTCTAGAGCAAAAGCCTTGTGATGGGAATGCACTCTGGATTTGTGCATTTGACAGTCAGGGATTTGAAAGTCATCTTCCCTGCTGAGTACGGTGTTTCATGCCTGTAAATCCTAGAACTTCAGGAAGCTCAGGTGGGAGCATCCCTTGAGCTCAGGAGTTCAAGACCAGCCAGAGTAAGAGTGCGACTTGGTTTCTACTATGGCCGGTTGTTCTGGTGAGCACTTGTAATCCCAACTACTGAGGAGACTGAGGCAGGAGGAAGATCACTTGAATCTAGGAGTTTGAAGTTGCTATGAGCTAGGCTGACACCAGGGCACTCTAGCCTGTGGCAACAGGGTGAGACCCCATCTCAAGAAAAACGCAGAAAGTCATAGTATAAGTAGTCTTCCCTTATCTGCAGGTATCTTCAGGAAATAAGAACCCCAGGGGATGCCTGAAACCTAGGATAATACCAAACTCTATATATACTATGTTTCTTCCTATATAAACATACTTACAATAAAGTTTAATTTATAAATTAGGCATAGTAAAAAATTAAGAACAATAAAATAGAACAATTATAACAATATTCCAGCATCACTACACTTATACTTTGGGGCCATTATTAAGTAAAACAAGGGATACTTGAAGACAAGCTCTGTGATCACTATGACAGTCAATCTGATAACCAGTATGACTGCTAAATAACAGGCATGCAACATACACGCTAAACATATGCTGGACAAAAGAAGGGTTCACATTGCGGGTGGGATGGGGATGGATGCATGAGATTTCATCATACTACTCAGAAGGGTGCACAGTTTAAAATTCAGGAATTATTTCTAGAATCTTCTGTTTAATTTTTTTTTCCATTTCAAAATATTAAGGGAGTACAATTTTTTTGTTACTTGGATGAATTATATAATGCTGAAGTCAAGGTTTTAGTGTGTCTATCACCATAGTGTACATTGTACCCAATAGGTGAGTTTTTATCCCTCACCCTCCTACCCTCCCCCTTTCTTAGTTTCCAGAGTCCTTTGCACTACTACACGTCTACACGTCTGTGTATATGAACCCATTGTTTGCTCTCGTTTGTACAAGGTGCTTGTCTTTACATTTCTGAGGTACTTCACTTAAGATAATGTTCTCCAGTTCCATCCAAATTGCTGCAAAAGACATTATTTCATTCTTTTCTAATTTTTTTTATCAGTTAATATTTTGAACATGGGTAACTGAAACTGCAGAAAACCACAGATAAGAGGGGGACTACTGCATTGCCTGAAGTACCCAGAAGAGTAGAAGCTTAATACTTATTTCAAACATGAATGAATGGATAAATATGTGAAGTAACTTTTTTTTGGAAAGGGTCACTTTGAGGCTTCTTACCTCAAAAGAGATAGAGTTCTAAGGGTAAACTATAGAGAAGTCACACTGAGCTTTACCCTTCCCTTCCTGTGAAGAAAATTCTCCCACGCCAAGTCCACTTAGGGACAGACCGAGCTACATTTTGTCAAAGAGGGCATACTTCTCTCATTATCTAGGGGAAGGTGTTACCAAAATAGCCCTTCTGTTTCTGACTTCCGTCCCATTCTATACTGAATTTTTGTGGACATAGTCACCTTCTCACAGGCTCAGAGAATAAATGACATTTACCTCATCTTTTTTTGTTTCAGATGAAATGATCAAGACTGAGGACAGAGAGTTGGTGCTAAAGAAAGACTGTCCTAAGATAGTAGAACCACATGGGAAAATGTTTCATGAACAGACCTGGGAAGTATCACACCAGGATCCCCAACGTGAAGCTGGTGAACATAAAGGTCTGATAGAGAGGCAGTGGGGAAACCCCTTAGGAGAGAGGCACCACAGATGTGGTGAATGTGGGAAGGTTTTTGCTCATAGCTCAGGTCTTATTCGCCATCAAAGAATTCACACAGGAGAAAGACCTTATGAATGTAATGACTGTGGGAAAACCTTCAGTCGGAGTTGTGGTCTTTTTAATCACCGAAGAATCCACAATATACAGAAACAGTACGACTGTAAGGAGTGTGGAAAGGCCTTCAGTCAGAGTGCAGGTCTTATTCAGCATCAGAGAATCCACAAGGGAGAAAAGCCCTATCAATGCAGCCAGTGCAGTAAGAGCTACAGTCGGCGTTCATTTCTCATTGAGCATCAGAGAAGCCACACAGGGGAACGACCTCACCAGTGCACTGAATGTGGGAAAAGCTTTAATCACCACTGCAACCTCATCCGCCATCAAAAGATTCACACAATGACTCAGCTTGTCTAGTCCTTGCTATGACCAAGTTTTATCACTGGCTGAGTCATATGGGGTAGGGTAAAGCCAAAAAATACCTCTCTCTGTCTGAACTGTGTTTGAAATAATTGCTGACTATGGTCTAAAGTAGGATAGAGTATAGGGTTAAAGAGTTAGGTGCTAGGGACAGAGTGGTCTGGGCAAAATCCAAGAATCACTGCTGGCCATGAATACTAAAAACAGTACTCACTAGGCACAGCACACTCACTCAGCCCCAAGTCATATTAGCAGTGACAGATTAAGGAGTTCAGTAGTGCAGTTTAAAGAAAAATTACTTGTTTTTTTAACCTTTACTCTCTATTTGAAACTTGACACTGTACTGTATTTTCTCATACCTGAGATTGCAATAAAAGCCAGGGGTGGGGGGGATGTTGGAGGGAGCCATACTCCTGTTTCTTCTTGCAGAGTGCTTGCTGGCGTTGGCCTCCCTGGTTCCCTCAGTTCAATGCAAATTGACTGAGTAGGTGTTTTTCATTTCCATTGTGTTGCACCAACAAATGGTGCCCTGTGTAAGGAAACATGGAGGCTGCTCTATGAAGCATTTGTGAGGATCTGTGAAGAAGATTTCAAAGACCAATTAGGGCACCTGTAGTCCCAGCTATACAGGAGACTGAGGTAAGAGGATCACTTGAGTCCTAGAGTTTGAGGTTGCTGTGAGCTGTGACACCTGGGCACTCTACCCAGGGGGATGGAGTGAGACTGCCTCATAAAAAATAAAGATTATACAGGCTACTGGTCCCATCTCCCTAACCCCAACAAGGGGAAGAGGACATCTGCTCATCCTAGTAAAGTGAACAACAGGTGTCAAAGGACTAGCCTTGGATGCCCGTGGTCAGATCAAAGTTAAGGGCAGACCTGTGGGATATCTTTCCATTGCCACGTTGCTTTCACTTTCTTTTCCTCTTTCTGACTGGTTCATGTAAAAATGGGACAGTGTCTTTCTCAAGAACAATGCAATCATAAGCTGCGGCTTCAGGGCCTTTTATGGATCACACCCTTGTTTCTCCTTGCCGGAGTGCTTGCTGGTGTTAGCCATCTTGGGTCCCTCAGTTCAATGCAAATGGACTGAGTGGGTGTTATTCATTTGCGTTGTGTCACACTGACTGTCCGGGGACTTCTAAGAGGAGAGTTTGTGTTTTTTAAGCTTCTGCCTTCCCTTTGTTCATTTACCCCTTTCCTATTCTTACTAGTTCTGTCCCTCTTATTTATTCTCTTTGAGATGGCTGCTAAACCCTTACATAGTAAAGGTTGGCTCTGGTGCTGCTAGAGCCAACATCCCTGAAAGATCTAGTATTTGTGTTTAATTCCTAAAGATAACAGAGCTGTACTGATGTTTTTTAAATAAATGGGTCTTTGGTGTGGTCAGTTACCATTGCCTACATTGTAAACGCCTTTTTCACCTTTCCTCTGACACCTATGAGACTCTCCCTTAGAATGGCGACTAGCATTGGCTAGGGGCTTTGCCGTTTGCCAAGTGTGTCCGTTTACTTAGCCACAGTTGATTCTCCCGGCAATTTGGTTACATTGGGAAATGAGCACTATCATTACCCCGTTTTATAAATGAGGAGTCTATGGCTTAGGAAATCCAAGCATCAGAGCCAAGGCTTAAACTCTGAACTTTTATTTTTAGTAACTCTTTTATTTTAGAATAATTTTAGATTTGTAAAAAAGTTGCAAAGATAAGCGTTCTCTATACCTTTCACCCAGTTTCCCCTAATGTTAATATCTAACATTTTTTTCGGTTAAACCCATAGCTTTTTTACTCCAAATCCCAACTCTCTTTTTGACTCTCTTTCCCTCCTCCTCTCTTTTTTTTATTTTATTAGGTGGAGGGAGACAGTCTCACTTTGTTGCCCTGGGGAGTACAGTGGTGCAGTGGCGTCTTTTTTAAAAAAAAATTTAATAAGAGGGTACAAATGATTAGGTTATGGTGTTTGTGCTTGTTAAGTAAGGTCCCTATAGTACTTGTGTCACTTATCCAGGATGTGGGCCATATATCCTTACATTGTGCCTAGGAGGCGCATCAATCCCCTGTTCCCAACTTGAACTAAATTGAGTTTTTCTCTTGGTGGTGTTATCTTAGCTCACTGCAACCTCAAATTCCTGTGTTCAAGTGATCCTGCTGCCTCATCCTCCTGAGTAACTGGGACTACAGGTACCTCCCTCAGTGCCCAGCTAATTTTTTCTATTTTTAGTGGAGACTAGTTCTTGAGTTCTCACTGTTGCTGAGATTGGTCTAGAATTCTTGAGCTCAAGTGATTCTCCTGCCTTGGCCTCCTAGAGTACGGGGCTTACTGGCATGAGCCACTGAGCCTGGTCTACTGGGGCTTTCTTGAAGATTGATTTTCTTCTCACTGAAGCATGTCTTTTAATGTTCTGTTTAGCAATAGCAAATTCTCTCAGGCTTTGTGTGAACGTGTTGTTATTTCACCTACACTCTTGACTTTCCCATATGTTTGTAGGTTAGAGAGCCCTCATTAATTTTGTGTGCTTAGAAGCTTGATGTCTCGCCCCCACCAGTACTTGGAAGATTTCATTTATTTAATTTAATTTATTTTTTATTTTTTTGAGACAGAGTCTCGCTATGTCACCCTGAGTAGAGTGCTGTGACATCACAGCTCACAGCAACCTCCAACTCCTGGGCTTAAAGCGATTCTCTTGCTTCAGCCTCCCAAGTAGCTGGGACTACAGGTACTCGCCAGAACACCCGGCTGTTTTTTGGTTGTAGTTGTTGTCATTTGGCAGGCCTGGGCTGGATTCGAACCTGCCAGTTCCGGTGTATGTGGCTGGCGCCCTAGCTGCTGAGCTATAGATGCTGAGCAGTACTTCGAAGATTTTAAAATTCTGTTTTCCAGCATGCTTTGAGAAGGGCACTACTTTCAATTTATTTATTTGTAGGTAATCTGTTTTTTGTGTATCGTACTCCCCTGTCTTCTGTTAAGACTTCTTCCCCTCCCAGAAGCCTTACTACAATGCACCTAGGTTTGCTTTGGATGTTTCATTGGGGTTTTTAAAACCTGTTTCAGACTTAATATGCTTCTTCCACATTGAGATTGATGTCTATCAATTCAGGAAATTTTCAGTCTCTTTCAAAATTCTCTTATTGAATGTAATTTTTCCTGGTATTCTTATTACATATATAAATTACACTTTTATACTGTCTTCAAGTTTCTGATTAAACTTTCTTGTGTTTTGCTTATTTTTCTTTGTGATATATCTTCAAAACAGCCTTACATTTTATTAATTCTCCATTAACTATATTTAATATGTTATTTAACATGAGTTGTTTTGGTTGTTTTTTTTTTTTTTTTTTTTTTTACTTTTTTAGAGACAGAGTCTCACTTTGTCACTCTGGGTAGAGTGCTGTGGCATCTTAGCTCACGGCAACCTCCAGCTCTTGGGCTTAGGCGATTCTTTTGCCTCACCCTCCCAATTAGCTGGGACTATAGGTGCCTGTTAGAATGCCTGGCTATGTTTTTTTAATTTATTTTTTTTGGTTGCAATTTGGTTGGGCCAGGTTCGAACCCACCACCCTGGTATATGGGGCTGGTGCCGTACTCACGGAGCCACAGGCGCTGCCCTAGCATAAGTTTTTCATTTCAATGCATATATATTTTATTTTTTAATGTTGTATTTGGTTCTTTACCAAATCCGTCTGCTCTTTTCACCTTATATACTAGTCTTTCACTGTGGTTTCTATACCTGTAAAAAAAAAAAATCTTTAAATGTTCTAAACATATTTTATAATTTCCTTCAGATTATTATATTATCTGAAGTTCTTGGGGAACCAACTCTATTGTTCATTTCTACTGACTTTACTTGAAATTTTCTATCGTATGGTGGTTTTCAAGACAGCTCATTTTTTCTGTGGTAGTCCACTGCTTTCTAAGTTATAGAAGTGTCACTACAGAGTTAGCAAAAGTTAATACTTTTGCTTTTGGTTTTAATTTCCATCCAGAGACACAGGAAGAAACAAGTAATTTTCCTGAAGTAGTGAGCAATAGCCCTTCTAGTATTCTTGCTTGATGGAGATAATCTAATTTCTCATGCCTAATGCCTCATACCAAGTCAAGGTCACCTCCATCTCTTTTTATTACAGTTTAAAATCTATTCACAAATTCTTTGATAATTTTCCCTTCAAAAGGTAAAATTAATCTGATTCCTCTTAAATGTGAAGTGAATTTAGCGACTCACTTCTAAAAAAATATGTGGTAGAAGCTATGTGACATCTGAGGCTAGATCATAAAAGAATGCAGTTTTCATCTCTCTCTTTCTCTCTTTTGGAATTCACTCTAGGGAAAGCTAGCAACCATGTCATTACACTTAAGTAGTGTAGTGGAGAGGTCCACTTAGAAAAAATCTGAGACATCCTACCAACAACCATCATCAATTTGCTAGCCACGTGAGCAAGCCATTATGGAAGAAAATCCTTCAGTCCTAGTCAAGGATGACAGCGGCACTGACTGCAACTTCACGGAAGACAGAACTAGAATCACCTACCTAATCTGTTCCTGAATTTCTGAGCTATAGAAATTATGAAACATAGTAAATGTTATTTCATGCTGCTAATAAATACAATTTTAAGCCATGAAGTTTTTAACAATAAATATTGTTGTTTCAAACCACTAAATAGTAAAGCCACAAATACTAGTGTGTTATGCAGAAATAGGCAATTAATACAGTACCTTACAAAGTGATGGCCAGCATCTAGGTATAATATCTCAGAATTTCTTTAGTGCCAGTTCACAAGCTTGTCATTCTCTCCATTTCTGGTACCTGGGAAGTTTCCTTTTGGTTTTGAGCTCAGCTATATATTTAAGTTTTCTTTTTCTATACTTTATTCAGTATTTCCCCATGTCACTGGGCCATGTTAACATTTGATGATTTTCTATAAAATTATAAATTATTAAAATTAACTCCAGAAAGAATAGAAAATTTTAAAAGGCTTTTTCAGAATATTTAGTTTGATTGAATACGTTAAAAGTGTTCCAAGTAACAGTGGCTGTTATAAACTTTATCTCTCTTAGAAAAGAAGTGTAGAGACAGTACAGGGCTGGTATGACAGCTCCATGATTTCATCAGGGATACAAGCCCACTCATGACCTTGGGTCCGTTGATAGTCTTCAAGATCAAATTAGGATCCAATCAGACCGCTAGAGTTCCACACATTTGGTATAAAAATAAAGGAGTAAGAAAGAATTAAAAAAAGTTTAAGACCTATTTGAATTTATCTCTTCAAAAGTCCCACAAAACACTTTTATAACTATTCCGTTACCTTGAGCACAGTATCAAGATCATAAGTAGGTGCAAGAGTGACAGTAATACCGTCCTTTATTGCAGTGGTGACACATTGAAGCTAAAAGAGTTAAGGATCTGAGAAGGAAAGGAAAAGTGGCTGTTGGGTGGATAATGAGTAGTCTCTACTGCAGACTAATTACCTGAGCAGAAACAGAAAAACTATCAAAGATCTATCCCCCCAAACAGTACCAGGTCCAGAGAATATCACAATTAAAACTATTAAAATTCTAAGGAACACAAGACTATTTTCATTTAAACTTTTCTGGAGCATATAGAAAAAAAAAAGATGTCAAGTTTCCAAGTTCTTTTTATCTTTTTTTTTTTGAGACACAGTCTCATGTCATCCTCCATAGAGTGCTGTGGCATCACAGCTCACAGCAACCTTAAGCAATTCTCCTGCCTCAGCCTTCCAAGTAGCTGGGACTACAGGTGCCTGCCACAACACCCAGCCATTATTTTGTTGCAGTTGTCATTGTTTTAGCTGGCCTGGACTGGGTTCAAACCCACCACCCCTGGTGCATGTGGCCCGTGCCCTACCCACTGAGCTATGGGTGCTGCCACAAGTTCTTTTTAGAAAGTAAATATTATTTTGACATTAAAACCTGCCAAAATAAGCATAAAAGGTAAAACTACCAACAAAATTTGCTTTTAACACAAAAATCCTAAGTATTAGCAAAAAGATCCATAGCATATTAAAATAATAGATAAAAATATAATATCCTTTATTAGTTAAAATAATAAAAGGTATACATCATGGAGGCAATTTCCAAAATGGCAGAATTAGACACTCCATGTACCTATTTCCCAGTGAAACAATCATAACTGGTGAAAACTACCATTTAAAGTCTCTGAAAATTGTTCTAAGAGTATAGAGCAACTCTAGTTATTGTACATGCCTCCCCCCCCCAATTTGTTGTGGTAGTTTGTTTGTTTGATTAATGACTTGACTGATCTGTTTTAGTAAAGTCCCCTATAATACCCCCCTCTCCTCATGAGGTCCTAAAATAAGTTGGGGTTCCTAAACCTGTCAAAAAGTGACATTCTTTATCTAGTATCAGTCAGGAAACATAGATGAGACCTCATAAGGTCAACCTTAGTTCTTCAAAGCGTTCTGGGTATATCTGAAAAGTATGCCATTCCAATCAAAGCTTTGACAAAATAACCAGTGCCTCCAGTTATGTCCTATTAGAAAAGAAATTCTTAATGAACTTACATGAATAAGTATGCTGCTATAAAAAAGAATACAAATAATTTCTAAATTTTGGAGAAATCAAGTAGAAAAATTAATGCTTTCAATTTTTTACAAAAATATATTTTACTAATTTGTTGTAAGCTATAAATAGCTCAAAAGAAGAAATAGGTTTTGAACAGAATGCAAAAGGAATCAGTCTTTCAAATAAAAAGTCAAAAAATTAGTTCAGTTCTATGTAATTAATTTTTGTTGTTTGAGATTGGGTTAGTGTTCCTCATGAATCATGTATCATCTTTTTAATCAAAGTTTGGGAAGTTGTTCTAGTCCAAATGGTAAGATCCAAAGTTTTCAGAAACTGTACTCGAGAGAACTTGCTAGTCCTTTCCCTGACTTTTCTTGAAGTAAATTTGGACGGTAGCCAGTTAAAAAACTTTTTGAAAAGAATAAAAGTAAAATAATTGTCTATGGATAAAAAAAGTTTTAGAATAGCTACAGATAAAAAGAGACAATTGACAAATTTAGTTATTTCTTTGGCACCCAAAAATTTAACCTAATAGCCGTAATTATTATTGATAACACATACCAAGACATACCAGAATTTTAGGAATCTCATACATTTGGGAACATGTATTAATAACATGCTTATATAAATATAACTGAAAGGAAGTTAAATAGCATTTCATATTTGGTAATGCTTCCTGTATAATTCTAACATACCAAATAAGACTACTGTATCTCTCTTAGACTCTCAGTGGGTCTAGTATTTATGGGGTTTTTTGTTCCTTTTTTTTTTTTTTTGCAGTTTTTGGCCAGGGCTGGGTCCGAACCCACCACATCCAGCATATGGGGCCAGTGCCCTACTCCTTTGAGCCACAGGCGCCACCTTGGCTCTAATATTTAAAAAGTCAGTATGAGGTCAAAAAGACTGAATTTAGAATTTTGATCTTGGAAGGTTTGTCAAATGTCAAAGGTGTAAAACACTTTTTATTACAAAACATGACCACATGTAAGTGCAAAATAAGACACTCATTTAGCCAAAGTGATACTTCAAAGATTTTTTTTTTTTTTGAGACAGTCTCACTATGTCGCCCTCAGTAGAGTGCTATGGCATCACAGCTCACAGCTTAACAACAACCTCAAACTCTTGGGCTTAAGTGATTCTCTTGCCTCAGTCTCCCAAGTAGCTGGAACTATAAGCGCCCCCCACAACGCCCGGCCATTTTTTCTGTTGTAGTTGTCATTGTTGCTTAGCTGGCCCAGGTTTGAACCCACTAGCCTCGGTGTATGTGGCTGGCACTGTAACCACTGTGCTAAGAGTGCCAAGCTACCTCAAAGATTTTTTTTTTTTTAAAGCAAAAACCTTTGTTCTTTGACAGAAAGGAGACTCAGTTTCTCAATCAGAAGAGCTAATAAAGACAAAGCTTGAAAGACAAGCTAATCCATGGAGAGGTAAACTGAATCTGTCTCTCCTCCATTGTTTTTGTATTTACTCAGAAGGCGAACAAAAATTTTTTAGTCTCCATTAATGTTACACAAAAATCTTTAAAAGAGAAAACTAAATTTTACCTTTACATTAGTATATGCTATGGCTAATTTTAATAAAAACTTATAAACAAATTTATTTAATCTTAATTTGACCACATAGTAGGTAGGAGTTCTATAAACCTTTTATCACCTTTAATGATTAATATTTTTTCTAAGTTTTATATTCATTTAGTTTTATCTATTTTTATTTCTTTAAAACAATGCTTAAAACCTCTAACCTAGGCTAAGGTATTTTTTCTTTAACAAAAATTATATTCCTGTCTTTTTATAGTGTTGTTTTTTTTTTAATAAAAACCACATTGTACTTTTCTTATACACTTTGCATATGAAATTGTTTCTCTTATATCTAGTAATTTCAATCACTCTCATTAAGCATAATATTAACTCTTAGTAACTTTCATTTATAGTGAAAAACCTAGGAGGTGAGCAATTTTAATTATAGATATACAGATAAAGAGCCCAGGAAAAAGTCAATATCTAGATTATCTAATTATTTTTAGCATGGTCAAGAGGCACAGCAGGGCTAGGAAAGACAGACGAGTGTTTTTTCTTAGGCTTCACAATAGTTTAAAGGCTCAAATTTAAAGTCATAGGCTTAAGAAGGAAAGAAGGAATGGAGGGAAGAAAGGAGGAAGGAAGGAGAGAGAGTGAGAAGTCTTATAGACAAGCTAATCAAGCATTAAAAATACCACAATCCACATCTAAGGCACACAGCTTCTGTCTTGGAAACTTTACCTTTAGAAGGTTATTTAAGACAGGAACCAGGAGGCTTTGGAAAAGGGGGAAGAAGGAAATGTGCTATATATGGGTCTTTTGGCCTCTAACCATCAGTATAAGGTTTTTTCTTTCCTTGCTGGCGGTAGAAAGACCTCATTTTCATGACATACTACTCTTGATACTTTCTTTAAAGATACTTTTTATTAAAGATTCTCTCATGAAGTATTTGAAAGCTGGGAGGCTAACGCACTCAGATCCTGGCTCTTCAGTGAATTTAACTGTGTGACCTTGGGCAAGTCACTTAACCTCTCTGTGCTTCAGTCTCCCTGTTTTGTAAAATGGGAGTAAGACCTACCTCACTGGATTGTTGTGGAGATTAATTAGAGATAATGTCTGTAAAGTATTTAAGGTTCTTGAAGAAGGCACTATAGAAATACAAACTAATGTCTATTAATGTTTATTTGTGAAAAAATATATCACAGAAGCAACAGTTTTAAGGTAGTGAAAGTGGCAGTGAGGATGTTGTTGAAGTACTCGGATTCTCGTGGCTGTGCAGGGATTTAACCACCACTGTGGCTAGTAAATGGACAAAGACCAAAATCACCAAGAAGCATCCTCAGTGTGCAACATCCAACATGTTTGCCATGTTTGACCAGTCACAGATTCAAGAGTTCAAAGAGGCCTCAACATGATCAATCAGAACAGAGATGGTTTCATTGACAAGATTTGCATGATATGCTTGCTTCACTGGGGAAAAATCCCGTGATGAATAAATATCTGGATGCCATGATGAATGAACCTCCAGGCCCCATCAATTTCACCATGTTCCTTACCACGTTAAATGGCACAGATCCAGAAGATGTCATCAGAAATGCTTTTGCTTGCTTTGATGAAGAAGCAAGTGGCACCATTCAGGAAGATTACCTGAGAGAGCTGCTAAGAACGGTGGGAGCAGATAAGGGTCCTTACAGATAAGGAGGCGGATGAGCTGTACAAAGAAGCACCTATTGACAAAAAGGGGAATTTCAGTTACATTGAGTTCATCCATATCCTTAAACATGGAGCAAAAGGCAAAGATGATTGAAAAGAACGTCAAATTCTACCCAGACATTCTTGTTGCCACTTTGTGTATTTATTTATGAGATTTTGAAAAGAACTTCAAATTCTACCCAGACATTCTTGTTGCCACTTTGTGTATTTATTTCTGAGATTTTCTCTTAGAGCCTACTGCATGTCCTTAGCTTTATAGCTTTTGCTTTTTCTGTTGTATTTATTCTCAGCCATTCGGGGCATATGTATCTTTATAATCAGACTAGAAACAGACTTTATGTCATGTTTACAATAGAAAATATGGTAATTTAACTTACTAGCCCTTATCCTCCCCAAATAATTATAGTTTAGCAGGGGTCCTCAAACTGCGGCCTGTGGGCCACATGCGGTGGTGTGATTGTATTTGTTCCCGTTTTGTTTTTTTACTTCAAAATAAGATATGTGCAGTGTGCATAGAATTGTTCATAGTTTTTTTTTTTTAAACTATAGTCCAGCCTTCCAACGGTCTGAGGGACAGTGAACTGGCCCCCTGTTTAAAAAGTTTGAGGACGCCTGGTACAGAGTCAGTATATTTTTTCAGAGAAAGTTATTCACTCAATTTTTTCTGAACCATAATTAAACTTTACAATAAAATATTTGTTTAAACTTCTTTAAAAAAAAAACAAACAAAAAACATTTGGCTGACATAGTACAAACTTGCCTGAGCAGTGTGTTCAGAAATGTTGAGAAGGTTTTATTTCACCATCAATTTGAAAACTAGTTACATTTCCAATGATTACTAAATTTATGTGAGCTTGAAAAGCCTTTAGGCTTGTCTACTTAATTTATGAATTTATTTACTTATAAGCAAATTTATTTACCATAAACAATATTTAAACACACGCACACATAAAGATATAGACACACATAAATGAAGACCCTATAATTGTGATTTTGAAACTGTAGCCATGAGACTGGGCAAAACTCACCAGTCCTAAAGGACAGCTGGATTTAAACCATGCCCTTGAAAATGGAATAAGTCGGGGGTGGTGCCTTTGGCTCAGTGAGTAGGGCGCTGGCCCCATATACCAAGGGTGGTGGGTTCAAACCCGGCCTTGGCCAAACTGCAACAAAAAATAGCTGGGCATTGTGGCGGACGCCTGTGGTCCCAGCTACTTGGGAGGCTGAGGCAAGAGAATTGCCTAAGCTTGAGAGCTAGAGGTTGCCGTGACCTTTGATGCCATGGCACTCTCCCGAGGGTGACAAAATGAGACTCTGTCTCTAAAAAAAAGCAAGAAAGAAAAGAAAGAAAATGGAATAAGTCAAAGTATACTTATTTTATATATGATCCAAACTCCCATTGAGTCTCAGAGGAAACAGGGTAGCAATCCATTCTCAAAGGAAGGAGAGAGACAGAGAGGGAGAGAGAGAGAGAGAATCTGTTCTTTTAAGGAGTGTGGGCCATGTGAGAAAAAGACTAAGTAATTTCTGCTATCTTCCAAAGCCAAAGTCAACATTTCACCTCATGGTGAAATTGATGGGGCCTGGGTCTCTTGCCTAAGAGATTAGGTAACAATATAAAATAGAGCAGAGTTTTATATTTTAAAGAAATCTGTCTATGACTCTTTAGACTCCATAAGGAAAACAAAAGATCCCCCCAAAGGGGGTGAGTAATGCCTTTTTCTGAGTTCCTTAAGGAATCTGAGTCATTTCAAGTCTTCTCTAGATTCTCTCAGGTGGTACCAAAGATGGCAAAGAGCGGGGAGGATTTGGGAGAAGTAAAAGTAAATGGAAGAAGATTTCAGCCTGGATGAACAGCCGATGTTTCTGGCTTTTGAACTTTTAAACCAAGCATACTCTTTGCAGTAAAATCTATAAGCTTTAGGCAAAGATGTATAAGGTATATCCAAAGAGGTGAAGAGTAGTTTTCTCAAGATCCAGAAACACCACAAAAACAGCTTAAAAAGGAAAGTTTCATTAGCCACAACTGTATACACCCACATGTCTGTTCAGCCATCTAGAGGCTCAGCTTCTCAGCTGACAAAAGTTCATCTGCTTCCCACAGGTGGAAGAAAACAGAAAATTAAGGCTGTCTACAGAAAGGAAAGGATTAACAAATGGCAAAAGTCACAAAAATATCAAATCAAAACAGACTCCCTGGCAGGGAATTAAACTCGGTATGCTGGGGTAAAAGCACAGAACCGTAACACTAGGCCCCAAGGTGAACAAGGACAGCTATTTCTGCAGGGGCAGCATGCAGAGGATTTTCATCTTTGTTTTAGTTCAGATTTTTCTCTTTCATTTTGTCAAGATAATTTTTAAGGCTTCTCATGACATTATCCTGTCTCTTTCCCTCTGTCCCTCTCTTGCTTCCTTCCTTCCTTCTTTTTTTTTGAGACAAAGTCTTGCTCTATTGCCTGGGCTAGAGTACATCATGTGACATCATCATACCTCAATGCAGCCTCAAATTCCTGGGCTTAAACGATGTCCCTGCTTCAGCCATCCAAGTAGCTGACTACAGGGGATATAGGCACATGTAACTATGCCAGCTAATTTTTCTATTTTTTATAGTGATATGGGTCTCACTATTTTGCTCAGTTTGGTGTGTTTTTAATTTTTGTCATTATAAAGAAGGTAATTGTTTAGAATAAATGATCTCTAAAATCTCTCCTTTTTTAATTATGAAGTCTTCCTAATTTAAAGGATACTTCTTTTGGCCATTAATTTTCAATGACATACTTATTCCAAAGTGACTTAATCCAGTATTCTCTTCAGAGAAGAAGCAATCCTAAATATCCCCTCATTCTTCCAGAAATAGGCTAAGATAGGAAATGATAAAAGCACCTTATGAATGGAACTTCTTATAACAAATGTTCCTCAGGGCTTACCACAATCAGAACAAAAAAAAAATCTTGGGTTCTCTCTCTCTTTTTTTTTTTTTTTGAGACAGAGTCTCACTTTGTCGCCTTTGATAGAGTGCTGTGGCATCATAGTGCACAGCAACCTCAAACTCTTAGGCTCAAGTGATTCTCTTGTCTCAGCCTTCCGAGTAGCTGGGACTACAGGAGCCCACCACAGCACCAGGCTATTTCTTAGAGATGGGGTCTTGGTCTCAAATTTAGGAGCTCAGGCAATCCACCCACCTTGACCTCCCAGATTGCTGGGATTACAGGTGTGAGCCACTGTGCCTGGCCTCCAGTCATTTTTATATTGGCTTCCAAATGCAACCCTAAATCTCCCTGGATGGTGGAGACCAAGAAAGAGTGCTCCCACATGGTCAGAAGGCAAGCTCTGAAAGACATGAAACAAGACCAGAGGAAACTATCTGCTACTCATCTTTTTGACAGAACAACACAGAATGACGGGAACACAGGAAAACATCTGAGGAAAGGAACCAAACAATATGAATTCCTATCACAAAGTACCAAAAATACACCAGAGGTGCACTTAGACTAGTTACACAAATCATTTTTCTCATTAATCAAAACCTTGCAAATAGCAATCTTTACCTTCTGCTCAACCAGATTGTACAGAGAGAGAGGCCAGAAGTTTGGCTTACTCTTTTCAATTGCAGATCAGTTTCTTGGGTTTTCTTCACTGTAACTTTTCCAAAGCACAGAGCCATTTTGGTGACCTTGCTCACTGCGCCAAAACTGTGAGGAGCAAGGCTCTTGCCCCTGTAAGGTTTACTAAAAAATCATTGACACATATGATTAATTGTAGAAAAAGATGTACAGAAAAGATGGCGGCTGAGTAACAGCTCCCCTGTAACTGGGCCTGGCGAATCTGGGGAGACAAGACTCCAGACATCTCTGGCCGGTGGGACCTGCCTACAATCATCCCCTTGAGGACACAGAGAGCCAGC
>CAUYPK010122753.1:0-45193 GCA_963574355.1 Loris lydekkerianus
GGTGTGTGCCACACTTTTTGGGCGCAAGACACGACTGTAAGAAGGACTTTACCTAAAAAATGCAATCAGTGTAACCTGGTTTATTGTACCCTCAATGAATCCCCAACAATAAAAAATAAAGAAATGAAAAAAAAAAAAAAATAAAGAGTATTTGGTGTTAACACAGCTGCCGTATAAGAAATATTAAAAAAATTTCTTCCTGCTGAAAGTGTGCCAGACAGTAATTCCCATCCAAACAAAATAAAGTGTAAGTACCAGTAAAGGTAACTATATAATCATAATCCTACAAACACATATTTATTCTGATTTATAATCTGCATACTATACTGACTTAAAAACCAATGGTATAAAGTATATAAAGTAGCATGTATATAATGTATTGCTAGGCCCATAACATATGGAAGTGCAATATATCTGCCAATAACTATATAAGAAGGGGGGTGGGAGAGAAGCTATGTTGGGCTAAGGAAATGACTACAGGTGGCAGCTTGAATCCACAGGAACAAATGAGGAGAATAAATAATTATAAACAAGAAGGTTAACAACACAAAAGCAATAAGTATATACTAGTTCTTCTTTCTCCTCTTAACACCTTTAGGATGTAAAGTACAATATATTACTGAGTTTGTAACATTTATACGTGTAATATATAACAATGTTCTATGGAAAGGGAAAAGGGAATATAACTATACTGGAGTTACATTTCTATTTTTCACTGGAATTAAGCTGGTTTTTTTTTTTTTTTTTTTTTTTTTATAAGTTAAGAGGTATATAAGCCTGAGAGCAACCATTAAAACAATAACTAAAAAAATTACTAAATTAAAACGCTACACAAAATACTCACTTGGGACAAAAGAAAGCACTAAAGGAGAAATAGAGAAACAAAAATGAGACAGACAAAAATGTAAAACAGCAGACATTAATCAAGCTGTATCATTAGACATTAATTATTAACAAGCAATACAATCAAAAGACAGAGCTTGTCAGACTGGATTAAAAAAAAAAAACGAAGAACCAACTATTCTCCATCTATAGGAGACATATTTTATATTCAATGTTACAAATGGATTGCAAATAACAAGATAGAAAAAGGCATATCATGCAAACAGCAACCACAGAAAGCTGAAGTGTCTATACTAATGCCAGATGAAATAGACTTTACAACAATAAAAGTTACTAGGTATAAAGAGAGACATTTTATAATGATAAAAGAGTCAAAACATCAAGATATACAAATCATCAAAACATCAACATATACAAATCATAACATGTACACACAGAACAGCAAGGTACTAGCATACATGAAATCTATTTTTAGATATAGAAAAAGATATAGACAATTTGACAATGATAGTCAGAATTTCATACCACACTTATGGTAATGGATTGAGCTAGAAGACAGAATATCAAAACAAACAAAAAAAATGGAATAATTGAAGAACACCATAAACCAACTAGAATTAACAGACAAGTATAAAACAGCAGAATACACATTCTACTCAAGTGCACATCAAACATTTCTTCTTAAATCATAAGCAAGTGAATAAAACAAAGCTCAATAAATCTAAAAGGACAAAAATAATACAAAGATTGTTTCCTGGATTCTTTATTCTGTCTTACTGGCCTATTTGTCTGTTTTTATTTATTTATTTGTTTATTTATTTTATTTTTGGATTAAAGTTCAATATACCATTAACAATTAGAAAATTAAAATTAACATGACAACACAAAATATAAAATACATAGAAATAATTCTTCAGAAATATATAGTATTTCTATGTGAAAACTTCTAATTATTATTGAAAATATAAAAAGACACATCTCTATATATTGCAAAATTGTTATTAATTTTTTTAACTTCTTTAAGTTATTGTCTTTCTAAGGATATCAGTATACCACATGGCAAATTCAGTTTGTGCCGGGGGTTCAGAAGGATTGTGGCAAACAGCTGACCTGCTGGTGGGCACGTATATCTGATTTAGGGTGGTATAATATATGGAAGTACCGTCAGGCTTTTCTGTACATTCATAATAAAAGTAAATGAATAAGGGCAGGACCTGTGGCTCAAAGGAGTAGTGCACCAGCCCCATATGCCGGAGGTGGCAGGTTCAAACCCAGCCTCGGCCAAAAACTGCAAAAAAAAAAAAAAGGAAACCAATATCAGGATTTTGACAGCTTGTCTAGTTTGGGTTACCTGTTGGATACATTTTTCACAACCTTCACATATCTTACACCTAAGATTAAAGAAGGAAGGTGAAGAAGTCCAAAGCAAAGGATCAGCAATCAGTTCTACGCCACTGCTGCTAGTCTTCAAGCTTCTGCTGTGTGAAGACCAGTCCAGTCCTGGGGGCAGGGCTGTAGTCTGTTTTTTTCCTGGTAACATGGTGGGGATTTTCTGGGTGTTCTGGGACCGTTCACTCCTTATCGCTGGCTGGTTTCACATGTGAGTGATGTATACAGGCAGGAATGCCATTCACTTTCATTGCTGTTGGTGTGGATGGGATCACAAAGTGGGGCCATTTTATCACAGTTTCAGTGGGCTCAGGCTCCAATCTTTAATCCATACCTGGTTACTTGGAGACTGGGAATAGACTAGGGGTGATAAACTAATGGTGTGTCTATTTTTATGGCAGAAACATATTGTTTTCATTACTATAGTTTTGTAATATAATTTGAACAGATAGTGGGATGCTCCCAGCTTATTCTTTTCTTTGGGCTTGCTTTGGTCTTCCGTGGTTTCTTATAAATTTTAGGATTATTTTCTCTATTTCTGTAGAGAATATTATGAGTATTTTGAAAGAGATTGCATCAGATCTGTAGAGCTTAAGACATACAAATGGCCAACACATATTTGAAAAAAATGCTCAACATCAGTAATCATTAAACAAAAAAGCAAATCAAAGACATCTTCTCAGACCATCATGGAATAAAAGTTGAGCTCAATAACAACAGAAACCTGCATACAAATACAAAAACATGGAAGATAATGGACTTCAAGGCACTAGGCATTACAAGAATTATTAACAAGAAAGCTTTAATTCACCAGAAGGGTATAATAATTCTAAATTTGTATGTACCTATTTACATGGCCTCGAAGTAGGCAAAACAAAAATTATCAAGAAATGCAGGGAAAATAAAAAACAACTTTCTGACTTGTTTTTATTTTATTTTAATTCATTGAATCATGCTAGATGTATTTTGTTCTTATTTGTTAGTGTGCTCAAAATCTTTTTAAAAGCAGGGATATAGCTTAATTGATTTTAAAACTTTAACAGTGAGACCTCATTCTTATTACAAAAGTTTATGGTTATGGTCCCTAATTCTATTCTGAGAAGGAACTGGAAGTATGTTGTCTTGATATGGAGACCCTCCCATGGGCCTAAGGCCTTCCAATAAATGCCACTTTTTAATGAGACTTTCCTTCTTTGGTCAATACATTATCCCTAAATTAATTGAAGCCTTAGGCCATAGATACAAAGCAGGTGATGCAACTTATTTAAAATACTAATCTTGTTAAAAAATAAAATAAAATACTAAAGTTGAAATGTCAAGGCTATCTTTGACATGAAATGCACATACAGCATCTCGTTTTTATTTTCACTTTAAATCATATCATTTATTCTTTTATTTATTTGCTTTTACACCTTTCCAAGTTTGCTTAATGGTAATACACACATGAGATACAAGATTTAAAACACATCAATGGGAATAATGATAAAATTGACCTCTCCTGCTCCTATTACCCAAGTCGTGGAGGCAAATCTTTTTTTTTGTTTGTTTTGTTGTTTTTTTCAGTTTTGGCCTGGGCAGAGTTTGAACACGCCACCTCTGGCATATGGGGCTGGCGCCCTACTCCTTTGAGCCACAGGCGCTGCCCTTGGAGGCAAATCTTCACCTTAGCTGTTCCCCCCGCCTTTATTATTTATCCTAGGCACTATTCCATATTGGCTTATAGAACAAAAACCACAATCTTTTTAACCTCCTCTATAACATCTGTTTATGGTGAACCAGACTATAACCAGCACCTTCTTAAAGTCATTTCTAGTCATTTGCTGTCATAGGCGGTGTTGTGGTGAACTTTGTCTGTTTACATTCTTTCAATACTTGCTAAAGTGTATCAAGAATAAACTTTTAGGAGTGAATGTGTTAGATACATTACATACATGTGATAGATGCATTGTATATATATATGCATTTATTTTTGATAAATATTACCAAATTGTCCCATAGGTAGAAGTTTTGCAAGTTTCCCAGCACTTGCTGAAAGCGCTTGTTTATTATAAATCGCCCCCATTTATACTCTCAGCAGCAGTAATAAACATGTTTATTATTAAACATTATTATTAAAATGTTTAGAATCCCGACAAGTGAGAAATAATTTCTCACTGTCATTTTAATAAGCACTACTCTTAGGCGAGAATTGAGTATCTTTAAAAAAAATACTATAAAATAATATTAAGAAATAAATGAGTTTAATAAATACAGTATAATATAATATTATTATAGTATAATAATTATAAGCACAAGAAATATAAATATGATAATACAAAATAACATATGGCCAAGAGCAATGGCTCATGCCTGTAATCCTAGCACTTTGGGAGGCAGAGGTGAGAGGCTTGCTTGAGGCTGGGAGTTTGAGACCAGCCTGAGCAAGAGCAAGACCTCATCTCTACAAAAAAAAAAAAAAAAGAAAAAAGAAAAATTAATGCAGCATTGTGGCTCACCTATAGTACCAGCCACTCAGGATGGTGAGGCAGGAGGATCACTTGAGCCCAGAAGTTTGAGGTTGCAGTGAGCTATGATGAGGCCACAGTGTGGATGACAGAGTGAGACCCTTTCTGAAAACAAAATAAAACAATCATATGATACATCATTTGGCCAAAAAATATTATCAATTAGATGAAAACCATCATATACCATTTTCTAGTTAAATTTCTTCTTTTGTTCTTTTCAGAAATATTTGCTATCCTGATTTAATATTTACCAATTCTGAAGCATTTATTTTATAACACAAACGTATATCCCCAAATTATATACATGCATGTATATGTGTACATATTATCAATGGCTTGCATGTGTTTAAATTCACAGAAATAGTGTCACACAGCATGTGTTTGTCTGCAGGTTGCTTTTTATCCTCTGTGCTATTTGGGAAGAACTGATTCAGGACATCCATACAGCTCAAACTCTTTCATTCAGTCTATTTCTCAGTGATCTACTGAATGGATATATAGTTATTTATCTCTTCTAATACTGATGTCCATTTAGGTTGTTTCCAATTTTCGCTCTTTTGGAAAACGTTAATATGAAGATTGTTGTCAAGTTTCTCCATCAACATATGAGCAGTCATATACTTAATAGTTAGAAGTGGACCTGTTGGGTCAAAGGGTTTGGAGTCTTCAACTTTACCATATATTGCCAAGTTGCTTTGAAAAGAAATCGCCCCCATTTATACTCTCAGCAGCAGTAGAGTTGTTTCACATTTTTGCCAAAACTTGGCATTCAGACATGTTAAATTTTTACCATTATGATAAATGTTTCATTGTGGTTTTAATTTACATTTCCCTAATCATGGATAAGGGTAAACATCTTTATAGATGGGTGAAAGCCATTATACATTTTTTTTTTTTTTAACTGCCTGGTGTGGTCTTAGCTCATTTTTTTCTATTAGGTTCTTGATTTTGTCTTGTTTTTAATTGCTTTGTAGGAAGTTTTTTATTTGAGGAGATTAGTTACCTGCTACCTTAACTATCATTTTACCACAAATAGTTTTTCCAGATTTTCATTTTTCTTTTGTCCTTTTTAATAGTACCTTTCAAACCAGTTAGTTAAATTTATGTATTTATACATACATCTACATAAACATAAGTGTATGTAAATGTGTTCATCTACAGGAATTTTATGTGTATGCAGGTTTTTCCTGTCTTTGTCTGGCTTTCTCTTCATTTCTCTTTTCCCCGATGTGAACCCCTTCCAAAGGTAACTCATATTAGAGACTTTATATAGCAGCCCATATTTTTCACTGCATTCAAATGACTCTATATAGACACATGTATTTATATGCATACTATACAGGATATTTTAATCTTTAATATTTGGTTTATAAACATAAGATTTTGCTAATACAATCTTTTTTGCTTTTTATATGTTTATTTAACAATAGTTTGTGAAAATACCTCCAAGCCAACTTGTAAAATTCTGATTCATTCTTCTAACAGTTCCTAAATTTTGTTGCATCCACAAAAATTTTGCTAAGCAAAAATCACAGCACAGAAACTTTCGGGGACTTAGAGAGGGATAATTGTACTTAGTAAAGATTTTCATATTTGAGATACTTATGGATAAATGTATGAAATTTAAAATGGCATTAAGAGGCACGTTTGCCCCCATAAAAATTTGTTGTTGTGGAAATTAACACAACAATATAGGTGTTATATTGAGGCAGAGAGAGAGAGAGCCCACGTGCACAGAACCAAGTGCTTCACTATTTCTCTGTAGCAGACCAATGTGTGGACTTGGGAGAATAATTTAACTCTCTGGGCTTCAGTTTTCTCATCTGTAGAATGGAGGATGGAATCAGAACATACACTGTGTTCCTGAGGAGATCAAATAGTCAATTCAAGACTAAGCTAAGGTTTGCCAAGGTTTTATGTTCACCAGCTGCCATGGCGCCACCATGTGGTAGTAGTGTACAAAGTTCAAAATGGGCTTGAACCAGCTTTTCCATTACAAGATTCATCAATTTTTAATTTGAAGAATTTACACTTTTTGCATAAATGTAGACTTTATAAATACATTTATTTTTCATTCTTTAGAACTTGCATGAAATGTAACTACACTCTATAGTCGGGGCAGTTTTGCCATCTAACATTTCTTTACCATATAGCAATAGTCAATTAAGTGAAAAAAATGGGGAAAATTTTAATATCAAAAGAATTATTCGTATCAGGAAATTATTTTTTAAATAGAAATATACACATTTAGAAAACTTTTCAAAATTCCAGAAGGCCCTGAAATTGGTAGGGGGCCAGGATACGGGTAGAGTTGGATAAAATGCAAGGTAGTACATCAAGAATTATTATTATTATAGTGTTGTTATTATTAGTCTTCAAAATATTTTGGACTTCCAATTACACAATCCAGTAATGACATAGCAAGTAGAAACAAAGTGTAGTGTCAACTTTTTGTATTTATACTGGCATTTATGTACCTGTCATTTATTAAAAATAACTGTGTTAACTCTTATTACTTATAGATTTGGGGTTTTGTTTATTGTTAAAATAAATTCACAATTTTAGTGTAGTATCAGTTTCACAGAAAATTTTCAAAGGTAGAAGAGGTCCTAGGTACCCTGTACCCAATTTCCTGTTAACATCTAATATTATTATGGCCCATTTGTCATGACTAAATATTAGCACCATATTATTTATTAAAGTTCTATTTTACTCAAATCTCCTCAGTTTTTAGCTGATGCTTTTTTTGGATTTTTTTCAGTTCTATGATCCCATTCAGAATATCATATCCATTTTGCCATTATGTGTCCTTACACTCCTTTTGGTTGTGACAATCTCTCAAATTTTCCTTAGTTTTGAAGAGTACTAGTAAGGTATTTTGTTGACTGTGCCTCAATTTTGATTTGTCTGATGTTTTTCTCATGATTACGCAGGAATCCTGGTCTTTCAGAAAGAAGACCACAGGGGTAAAGTACTATTCTCTTCCCATGACATAAAACACTTCCACTGTCAATGTGACTTACCATTGCTGATAATCTTAATCATCTGGTCTAGATGGCATTTTCCAGATTTCTCCCCTGGAAATTTACTCTGTGGAAGGAAGGCACTGTGCAAAGCCCACACTGGAGGGTTAGGGAGTGATACTAACCTCCTTAAATAAGGACTATGAACATAAATTATTTGGAATTCTTCTGTATGAGATATTTATTTATTTCCCCCATTTGTTTATTTACTCAGTCAATTATATCAAAGGATATGATTATCATATCATATGGGTATTTATTTTATTCTTTGGTTTCTAATTCATCATTACTAGATTACTTATTTTGATGCTCAAATGGTTCTGGTTTTGCCCATTGGGAGTTCCTTCAGGTTGGCTTCTGTGTCCTGTTGATACACCACCATCATTTTGTTTTTGAAGCATTCTTTACTTTCTGGTCCTCTAAGACCCAAGCTCATCTTATATATTTCCTGCCTCAGCCTTAAAATCCACAATTTCTCCAAGTTCTGGTTCCTCTCATTAGAGAATAGTATTAGAAACCAACAGATCTGGGCATGAACTGTGATTTTGTTTACTTTGAATACTTCCCTCTGTGTGTTTACATAAACATTTTCCTCCCCATGCCTTAATCATCTCAAAATCAGGATTTTTAAAATGGAGCTTTGAAAAGTTAAGAAATAGTCTGGTTAACAAGATTCGTTTCCCTCTTATTAACTATTGTTTTAATTATTGCTATTGTTAACAGTTCTATTCCACCATTGGTAAAGTTTGTCACTCTCAAATATGGACTCAGAATAAAAGCTTTCTGTACAAACAAATATAACTTATTTATGCACTTTTCCTTGCTACATTTCTTTCCACTAAATCAGCAGACAACAAATATGTTTCTGTAAATGAATAAACAGAGCTGCCCAAACATATGCATACAGGTGTTTCCCTTTAGGCTTCTTATTGGAGCACATTTCCGGAAGAAATGTGCCAAAATTATTAAACGTTGATTCCCTTGAAAGCAGCACTGGGGTATTACCTTCATCTTTACATTTCTAGGCCTTAGCTCAATGCTTGATACAGTCCAGGGGTTTCCCAAAGGTTTGCTGAATCAACTGCAAAACTCTCTAGATTCTAGAACATGTTAAAGCTTCTGATCAATCATTTTGATGTGTATTGAGTTTTATTTTTCTTACATGTTTTGTTGTACTTTTTTGCTTGTTTTTATTTGAGAAGGCTTTAGTGCCAAAAATTAAAAGAATGGTGGTCATTATCAGTTTTTTGGTGGAAACTGATTTCATATGTCACACTGTTTTATCATCAACCATGATAAATTAATCACAGTTTTATAGGCTTCCTTTACACCAGTCAAAAAAGGCCCAAACTGTCATTTAAGAGAAAATTCTTGCCCAAAAGAAGCCTGTAAAGCCAAAGTGTATTTTTTCCTTGATTCACAGTAAAATAGGAACCCTTTATTTGATCTCTTTATTTCATGGAAGAGCGTTCCTATGTATTGTGTTGAATAAGCTATTCTTCCACTGGGTAGTATTGAATTTAATTAGAAGAAAATATCTTCATGAAAATAAAGCTTTAATGATATACTGTTTCATTTGAGACTATAAGTCATCAAATCCCCTGAACAATGGGATAATGATGCTGAGACAAAACACGAGAGAGGGAAAAAGTTATTCATTTGGTGCTGTCTTTCTGCAGAAAACGTGTGCATTTTTATTCTTTATCTTCCTTATATTTTTACTTCCAATTTCCTGTTTAAAAGAAGATTCTCTTGTATGTTCTATTTTAATTTTACTCTAGATTTGGTGCAGTTTTCATAAAATGAAATTCATTTAAATAGAATTCAGGAACTGAGAAGTCTTGAATGAAAGTATTTTGGGACAGCACTCTTGGCTCCAGTATAAACACCACCATCATCCATCCATTCACGATTCTTTCACTTATCAAAACTGCTGCTTGCTGGGAAAACAGCATGGGAAAGCTAGATTAATGTCTTTAGCATTTAGCAGAGGAGGAGGAAAAAGAAAGTGAATAATGTAGTAGGATGGATGGTCTTAGCTGAGGTAGTCTGCAGCCTTGCTCCTGTCCTTTTTAAAAAAAAAAAATTTTTTTTTTAGAGAGGCCGGGTATGGTGGCTCACTCCTGGCACTCTGGAAGGCCAGGGCAGGTGGATCCCTTGAGCTCAGGAGTTCAAGACCAGCCTGAGCAAGGATGAGATCCTATCTCTACTACAAAATAAAAACTAGCTGGGAGACCTGGAAGGCCCTTGTAGTTCCAGCTACTCATGAGGCTGACGCAAGAGAATAGCTTGAACTCATTAGTTTGAGGTTGCTGTGAGCTATGACACCCAAACACTCTATTCAAGGTAACAGAGTGAGACTCTGTCTTATAAAATAAAATAAAATATATTTTTTTAGAGACAGGGTCTTGTGTCTCACTCTGTTGCCCAGGCTGAAGTGCAATGGTATAATCACAGCTCACTGCAAACACAAACTTTTGGGTTTAAGCGATCCTCCTGCCTCAGTTTCCTAAGTAGCTGGGACTTCAAGTGCATGCCATTAAACCTGGCTAATTTTTTTTTAAGAGACCAAGTCTCACTATGTTGCACAGTCTGGTCTTAAGCTCCTGTCCTCAAGTGATCCAACCATCTCTGCCTCCAAAAGTGTTAGGATTACAGGCCACGAGGCGTCACCCACAGCCCTTTGGTTTTTTTTTTTAAATAACAATTAACATTTGTCAAGTGTTTGCCCAGTTCTGGACACTGATGTAGGAACTTTGCGTGTTCCCAATTATTAGTTCAGTCTTCACAAGAGCTCATCACAACAACTGGTGCACAGAGATAGTTCCTGTGTCATCTGGAGCAGGCATCGTAACTCTCATTTCCATTTGCAGACAAGGCTACAAAAGCAGAGAGATAACATGATTTAACTAAGATCATGCGTCCTGAAGTGTCCTGCCAATATGTAAACCCAGGCAGTATGTTCCAGAGCCTCCTTCCTGCTAGAATGATGGCCGCACGACCTGTCGAGCCTTAAGGACAGAGCAGCAACAGGCAGAAGTCAATGGAGGGCTCACGAGGCAGGGGGAAGGACAGGGCTGCCCACAAAGCTTTCCACAAATATAGGAAAGATGGGAAACTGTAGCTAAATGTACCTTCATTTACAAAATATTCATTGCACAATTCTACATAGAGGTGGCCAACACATAGAGAATGTTTTATACATACAGTAGAACCTCTGTAAGTTGACCACCCAAGGGACTATAACAAATTGGTCAACACAAGGAACTAGGCCTACTCTGCTGATACGTACATGTGGTGAATGTCTGGTTTATGAAAAGTAGGTCAACTTAAGGAGGTGGTCAATGTGGTAGTGCATGTCCAATCTGCGAAAATTAGGTCAATTTTAAAAGGTAGTCAACGTAGGGAGGTGGTCAACTGTGGAGGCTCTACTGTATTTTGTAAATTTTGTAATGAATATTTTGCAAATAGAGGCACATTTAGCTACAATTTCCTATTTTTCCCTCTGAATAATGACTTTATGTGTGACTTGAGGGATGTTCTGTAGGAAAGAGGGAAGGACTGGGTCACACAGGGTGCCCCTAAGTCCTCATATAGCAGAAGGCGACTTGGGGTCTGGGAGAATGAACCTAGCCCTGCTCTGCGAGCACAAGGGGGGCAGAAGCCCTGCAGTGTAGACATCTCAACACAGACACTGCTCCTGTTTAGGACACCAGCGGTCCCAAAACATCTTCTGGTAACTTCCAACATAAAAGGAAAATGACAAAGGGACGGAAGTTTTGGGAGGGATCGGGTTTGAGTGATGTGGATTAAGAAAAGAAGTGAAAGCTACACACTTCATGACAGGGTGTCCAATCTTTTTTATTTTCTGTTGTACATTAGAAGATGGCATGGGCCACACATGAAATACACAAACGCGAGTGAAAGCTGATAAACAAAACAAAAAAGATCAGTGACTACTTTTAACAATGTTGGACACCACAGAGAAGCAAAACAACTCTCAAACAATCTGCATGCAGCCTGCATGTCCAGGCTGGACACTCCTGCTTCCTGCAGACCATCTGTCACTCTAGATGCGCTGATATAGCTTAAAGGTTATTTTGACGATTTGTTTTCCTAAGCAGTGCGTGAGACATCCTGAACCTTTCTCAGCATCCTAAGCTCACACTTACACTCTTGTATGTTTTCCAGTTCACTGAGTACTGTTTGAATGTTTATGGATTTGTACTATTTAATAAATTAAAAAAATATTTTTTCCTATCATATTTGACAGAATTGGGTTAACATCTAAGGAAATAATAGTGCCATCCTCCAAATCCATCCTTAATAGGTAAGTTTTATGATAGTAAGTACACTTGGTTCACGTTGCGGAGGCAAGAGAGAAATGTCAGAGATTTAACTGAGCATGATTGTGCAGTCTGGACCTAAGAACAAGGGTTCATATATGAGGACCAAGCATTCTCCTCCGTAGTGTCTTTAAGGCAAAGATGAAAGATTTTTCTGTGGCTCCTTGAAGATGTAAGCAAATTCTCAGAGATGTGCAGAAATATTGCTTGGCATGATTGCTGGCCGTTTCTGAGGTGAGTGAGCACAGTGAACAGATTCTGTGACGGTGTTTCTGCCAAGGCCCCAGCCCAGGACTCCTCCCATCCCTGACCCCTTCCACCTCATATTTCAAATGTTTCAACGGAGATGAGTTTTCCCAAGGATGGGGCAGAGGGGTTCATTTTCCTCATTACCTAGTAATATAAACCATTAAGTGAAAAAGCTGAGGTAACACTGTATCCAAATGTCCCTGCCTTAGAAAATGATGCGCCAAAGCGACTGTTCTCATGGGCACAGTGACTCACTCCTGTAATCCTAGCACTTTGGGAGGCCAAGGTGGGTGGATTGCTTGAGCTTAAGAGTTCTAGACCAGCCTGATCAAGAAGGAGACCTCGGTCTCTATTAAAATAGAAAAATAGGTGTCTGTGAGCTATTATGACACCAGGGCATTCAACCCCAGGGCAACAGAGTGAGACACTGCGAAGGAAAAGAAGAAGAAGAAGAAGAAGAAGAAGAAGAAGAAGAAGAAGAAGAAGAGGAAGAGGAAGAGGAAGAGGAAGAGGAAGAGGAAGAGGAAGAGGGGAAAGGGGGAAAGGGGGAAGGGAGAAGGGGGCAGGGGGAAGGGGAAAGGGGGAAGGGGGAAGGGGGAAGAGGAAGAGGAAGGGGGAAGGGGGAAGAGGAAGAGGAAAGAAGATTGTTTCAAAGCCTCTGAAGTTAAAACAGCTAAATCCTAGTGACTACCCCAAATGCTGGTATCAAAATGACTGTCAGAACAGCTCCATCAAAATGTTCTGTATCTAGGGTTTTGTATCTAGGCTCAAAGGAATAGGGTGCCAGCCCCATATATCGGTGGTGGCAGGTTCAAACCTGGCCCCAGCCAAAAACCGCAAAAAAAAAAAAGAAAAAATGTGCTGTATCTAGAGGTCATGTGGGATATTTTTACACACTTCTGGGCATAATGGGACCGACATCTCATTAAGGGTTCTCCTCCATATCCAATTCCCTGGAGGCTTTGAAATGTCTGTAATTGAAATTATAACACCAAGTTTGCATCAGGAAAAAGGTAAGCAGCGGAGGCTTTTAGGCAGAAAGGACAACATGAACACAGACATGGGGTGGGACACTTAATGGGGAGGTGGCCACAACCCATTGGCATTTCCTGTTGTTCACCATTCAGCATTTATTAAGCACTTACTGTATGCTTTGCCTTGTTGTCCTCATCATTTTGGAGAGGACAGAGTATCTCTGGTACGTGGCTAGCTCTTTTTTCCTTCCTCTTAATAACAACAAAATACATCTGGTTCCTAAACCAATTTCAAAATTCAAGTTCGATTTGAGCATTGAATAGTTTTCTCTCAAATATTTTTCGAATTATATTTTAAACCACCTTATTTGAATTAAATAATTCAGAAAAAAATTTTCATTTATTTTGAAATTACCTCAATCTGATTACATACAAGTAAGCTACTTGGTTTATTTTGAAACACACAATTTTATTAGAAATATAAATATACAAAAAAATTTGCTGACCAATTAAATATTAAGCATTCCCTTGGTATGCCATAACTTTCTGAAAAGATAATAACAGTAATCACTCAATTTTAATAATGTTTTCTGTTCTATAGAATTGAAAAGTGTGCTGAAACATTTGAAATACTATATGTCCATCTTCTTAAAAAATGAATTTTACATGTGGATTAAGTACAGATTATTTTTCTGTAACATTACTATCAACCTGAATGTTCCCATGGTAACAAGACATCTAACAGAATAAGAAGCAGGTAACTTTCAATATTTAAATCATAACTCATAAATAAAAACATATTTTTAGTTGTATGAAGGTTATACATTAATCCCATTGATCAGAGATGCATACATCTTAGAAATCTAATTAAAAAAATTTTATGTTAACTTTTCAATAACTAATTTTTTCTATAAAAATACTATAAAATATAACCAGAATTAAATGAATTCTGAGATGAGAACCACTAATATTTGTTTCAATAAGTTTTGTATTTTTTAGTAAGTTTTAAAAAAAAAAAATTTGGATCACAATGTAATTAGTTTTGTGTCCCTTTTTTCCTTCTTCCCATATCATTGTTCTTAAAATTGTCTTTGTAAGTGGTAGATTTGTCGTGGTCTCTACAATGTAACTATATATTTTCTGCTTACATAATATTTTTGGTTTTGTCCACAATAAATCTAATACTTTCAGTAGTGCAGTCATATTCCACTCTCTCAAAAAATAATGACTAAATTTGTTAAATGTTTATGTTTTTCTGTCAGTTTTTAAACTGATTTTATCAGGTGATCTCTATAAGCATCCAAAATTGGCCCACACTAAACATGTTTTTTGTGTTTAAAACAGAGTAATTGAGGCCAGGCACTGTAGCTCACACCTGAAATCCTAGAACTCCGGGAGGCACGGGCAGGTGGATTGCTTGAGCTCAGGAGTTTGAGACCAGCCTGAGGAAGAATGAGAGCTGTGTCTCTACTAAAAATAGAAAAACTAGCTGGGGGTTGTGGTGAGTGCCTGTAGTCCCAGTTACCTGGGAGGCTGAAGCAAGAGGCCACTTGAATATAAGAGTATGAGGTTGCTGTGAGCTATGATGATGCCACAGCACTCTACCCAGGGCAGCAGAGTGACACTGTCTCAAAAAAAAAAAAAAAAAAATCAACAATTGAGAACTTTCGTAGAAGCAATCCTAAAACAACTAACTTCCGAAAGAGAATTTAGGGAGGGACATTGCCTTATATTTGAACTTACATATAGTAATTTCCAGACCATTGTGTGAAATTTTAAATGCAGTAGAACCTCTGTAAGTTGATCACCCAAAGAAGACTCTGTCTCAAAAAAAAAAAAAGAAAGAAAGAAAATGTCTCCACATGTGGACCTTTTTGTTATTAAACGTATTTACATAATTGTAACTTTGAAATAGTGTTAATTATCAGACACTTGCAGATAATAACTATCTTATCATAGTCCATGTAATGACATAGGGACCCTAAAATCTAACACACCCACTTTGCTGGGTGTATCAAGATCAGTCAGGGAAATGCTGATATTGCTTTTTGCTTGTCAGTAGCAGCAAAGAGACATTTACAATAGGTTAGAGAAAGCCTCAACCCACAAGCAGAAATGCAGGTGAGGACCAGGAACTTTAGGAACTAGGATTGCAAACATTTCTATCTTCCCCAGAAGCCTCATCTCAGCAACCCTCTCCCACATGATCTGTGCTTGAGAGAAAGTCTTCACTGCTCCATCCACAGGGAGAGAGAAGACAGCTGCCCACAGCTCCTGGACTCACAGGATGATGCAGGTCTAGCCATGTGCAGAAATGGATTCTCCCTCAGTCCTATGTGCCACATAAGTGTCAAAGCTTAACTCAGGCGTCGAATCCAATGCCCATCAGCTGTGACCAGGGGGCAGCATCACCTTGTAAAAACCTGGGTGCTCTGATTCACAGCTGATTACTGAGGGCTGACATTCCTGATTTTGACTACTGCAATCAAGAGGCTGAACAGTAAGTTCTTAATTCAGACAAAGTATGATTTTCAAATTTTACTGCTTTTTTCTTTTTTGAGAATTTTATCAATAGGGCATGAATATGTTTTTCTTGTATCCTGGGTGTAAACTTCCAGGCCCTTTTCTTTGGGAGATCTTACTGTATGTACACGTATCATTCTGCAATAGCTTCTTGTTTTGAGACTTAATGTGTCTTATATATTAGTTACATATTTTGATGAATTAATTTTTAAGAGGTATGTTAATAATACACAAATACATTTCTTATTGTAAAATAACACAGTAATACAGATCATATGGCTACAATTCAAAGTTCTCTTGTATACCCCTTGTGAACTATTATTTTTTACCTTACTAGGTTTATATATATTGTTCTGCGATTTGAATTAATGTATTAATATATACATTAATATATACTTGTTATTTTAAAATATGGGGCTCAAAAAACATTATTTGAAGTATATGTATAGACTAAAAAAAAAAAATCCTTTTCAATACTCTTCCACAAGAATTAAACTTGCTTTCCCCAAATCACCATTAACTGTTTTTTTATGTATTCCAGATATTTTCTATGTATTTAAATATATACACCCATACAAAAATATACAATTTGAGATTTTTGTCTTTTGACATAATTGGGATTAAGGAATACATATAAACAGAATTTTGCTTATTAAAAAACATACAGATATGTGCTGCAGAAATTGTTCCATATAAGCACATGTAGACTTGGTAAGTTCTGCATAGCATTGCATATCATATGTGTCATAACATCCCTTTGTCGGTGGATATTTACTATTCAACTTTTCACTGATAAAAATATTGTGATGAATATATTTGTACATATTTCTTCATGCTCAAACCAAGATATTTCTTCTATCTCAAAGAAATACAAATATTGCAAAAGGATTCTCCAGAAATGGCAATAATAATTCTTTTTCATTTTTTTTTTTGCCAGTTTGAAGGATTAAAAAAAAAATCAGAACTTCCTTTGATTGTAATTGGTGTCTCTCGATCTCAGGAGAACGAACATCTCTATATGCTTGTCTATCATTTATATTTCTTCTTTGAATTGTATATTCATACCTGTTCCTTTTTTCTCTTTGAATTTTTATCATATTTAAAAAAATCAATATCTAGAAATAATTTATTGATATGTCATTTTATATTTTGCAAATATTTCCCACTTTTACTTTGTGTTATTTTTATCATATGAAATTTCAATTTTTAAGCAGTCAATAATGTTAGTCTTTTTCTCAATGGTTTCTAGATATTGTGTATTGTTTAGGAAGTTTTTTATCAGACCAAGATATAAAATATTCTCTTATTTATAAATACTTTAATACTTCTCCTAAGGTTTAGCTTTTAAAACAACCTAGAATAATTTGTGTATGTCTGTTTTGTAACTTGGGAGCTATTTTGTTCTAAATAAATAGCCAATTTATGGAATTGACTAGTATTTAACCAGTGATTTGAAAATCTACCTTTTCAATATATTAAATTCCCATATATAATTGGTCTGTTGCCAGATCTTATTTTCTGCTTGTTCTTTTTTACTCTGCTGACAATGCTATACAGTTTCAGTTACCATAACTTTGCATTATGTCTTAATATGTGGTGGTTATTCTTTTTAAAGCTTTCCATGACATTCTTATTCATGTTTTTCTTCTAGATCAGTGGTTTTCAATCTGTGGGTCACAACCCACAGGAACTGTATTAAAGGGCCGTGGCATCAGGAAGGTTGAGAACCACTGTTCTAGATGAACTTAACTATCTTCTAATCAAATTGCATAGAGCATTTTTTTTGGATGCCCTTCCAATTTCATTCCAATCTTCTGTACGAAACATTTTTACGAAAGGATTGCCAAACTCACCTGTCTGGGACTGGTTCCTTTCTCAGATCAATCTTTCACTACCATTGAGACTCTTGCACGGTAATTTGTCTATCTGGGTTTTCTGTTTCTCTTCAGTCAAACGCAATCATTGGTATTTTGTTGAAATACTCCCCTTTCATCCAGATTTTCACATTTCTCCATATAAAATAGTCTTCCTTGCTCATATCCTGTCGGTAATTTAGTTTTTTCACTTTTGTCCCACCTGGGTAGAGTCTCCCTGGAATTGTGCTGCTTTCCCTCCCAGCCAGCCCCCTCTCCAGAGTGAGACCTGATTGTCTACAGCGTGAAGTGAGCGGGGCATGCTGACTGCCAAGTTTCCTTCTGAGCAGGAAGAAGGCAGAAAGGCTGGCGACCTCCCCCGTTCAGTTGCCAAAATCAAGAGGGCTTTAATCTGGAGCAGATCCCACTAGTGTTACTGAACATATGTTCCCTTTTTTCCTCCCTCTGCATCGGTGGTGAAGTTCCAGGGGAATCATGCCCAGCTCTGTTCAGCCTCCTGTGGCAGATTATTCAACCTCCAGAGAGGGGTTTTCTGATTTATCCAGGGACAAACACTGCTAATCCCTGCCACCCAGATCAAGTGGAAGAGGGGAGAGGAATAAGGTGCCCAACTGGTCTAGCTATTTCAAGAATGTGTTGACACTGAGCTGGGATAATCACTGAAATTCCTTCAGCACTGTAAAATTTTCTCTTCCCCATGTTCTAGCCTGAGGTTTTCTTTAACCTCATTTCTTCATCAACCTGATTCCATTTCGTTTCTATTTATCTTCTTAGAAAATTTCATTTTCTGGGCATCCTTTCTTCTTTTCTAGCACTGATACAGATTTATTCTTAAGAAACAAATAAACAGAACTCTTTCTGCCGTTCCCTCAAGGGATTGGGAGTGAGAAAGAATGTACACACGTGTACTCTGTCACCAGGCTTAGCCTGTCTCTTTGCAAAAAGTTGTTTACAACGAACCAAAGAGGATATTCCAAATACATGAATAACTTGGTGGAACAAAATAAGGACTGAATTGGGAGTACTTGTCATGTTCTCATTTCACTGTGTCTTTTCTCTACTGTTTTAGTAGTTAAACCTGTGCAATGGCTGTTTAAGTCACTGTGAGAACACGGACCACGTCCCTCTTGTGTGCCATTTGTATCCCTAGTGCACAATAAGTGCACAATACTGCCCTGAGCACAGTAAGCATTCCATGAACATTGGTTAAATGGATAAGTGAATAAATTATTTCCTGCACAAACCGAAAATGCAGAAAATCCTAACAGGACCTCCGCAGGCTTTGGCACAAGATTATACAGGTAGTGATGGGACTTGAGCCAGGACCGTGTCCAGCTCCTCCTCATAGCCCTCTCCACTGACTTTCACGGGCCACTTGCTTATTAATGATTTTCTTCCAATTTTCACTCAAAGACAAGTGTTAAGAAGTCTGACTTTATTTGACGATGGCAGAAACTGTCATCCTCTTCGACACCCAACATAAGCACCACCTCCTACACTAGCACTTCGGGACACCAGGTTGAATGGCTTCATCCCTCCTTCCTCTGCTATGGTGTCTCTTATTAGAGTAATAATCTGAAGCTGATATTCCCTGTCTGATCATGTTGTAAATTTTATTAGCATTTCCAGGCTTTAATAGCTTTGCAAAGGAAAAGATGGCGGTTAGACTGTGGGTGTGGATAGTGGCTGGGTAGGTGTGGATGTGTAGGACCTGTTCGTTGTTTGAAATTTGAACATCTGAGTCAGGCAGAATAGAGAATTGGCAAGCCACTGGTTTCCTAGAATAAGATCGTTTCTTTCCAGAGAAAGGTAAAATGGCCCTTTCAATTTTGTTCAAGCAACATAATAACCACAGCTCTGTGAACCTAAGAGCTAAATTGTGGTGATCACAGAAGACCTCTCTAAAATACACTTTGATATAATCCATTTGCTCACCAACATCTTACCACAGGTAAACAGATGCTATTCTTCTTGCCTGTGATTATGCTGCTTATATGTCTAATGGATGATGGGCTGAACTTAGCAAAAATGTTTTTGTTTGCTTGCAATGTCATTTTTCTTACTTTCTCGTAAACTCTGGATGTAAATTTGTTTGAAGTTCATGCTTAAATCTGTTTTTTACAGATTAATATGAAGGTAATGATTAAAACATTTCATAAAATATTGAAAGGCCCTACTAAGATTGTTGATGGAAAGACTTACCTTGAGAATTAACATTTTAACTGTTACATATATTGATTCTCATTTATTATTATAAACAACCTGGAATGTTTTCAGGTTGTAGGTTTTGATAAAATTAAAAATAGCCACTTTATATTAAGGAATAGTTGCCAATATAATTTAAAAATTGGCTTTCACTAGTTTCTATTTAGAATGGTGTGCCTGAAAAAAATGGACAATTTTGTTTATACATAGTGTATGTAATTCCAGTTTAACTAGAAAGTACTACTTAAAAGAATAGGACAACCTACTACAGTGTTTCAGCTCAGGCTTATAAGCATAATATCATGAAATCATGGAATGTTTATAGCTAGAAATTACCTTGAAGATCTTTATAACTGTGAATTTGCTCCATGACCCTTGAACATAAGAAAAAAATTCTTAACTTTTCCAAATCAAATCAAATCTTGCTTTGCCCCCATGTGTTACAATCTAGTCTATATCCTTTGAAGTGGTGGTCCTTTTCTTGAGCCACATAAAAATTCAGGGTCACATACAGCACAGGGAACTCTGGGGGTGGTCTTCTGGCTTTGCATCAAGGTCTCTGTGATGGTTAATTTATCAAGTTGGCTGGGCTATGGTGCCCAGTTCAGCTAAGCACCAGCTTTGATGTTGATGTGAAGGTATTTTTTAAGACAGGATTAATATCTAAATCAGTAGACTTTGAATACAGCAATTTAGCTTCCATAGCTCTCCCAAGTCATTCAATCAGTTGATGGCCTTAAGAACCAAGACTAAGGTTTTGCAAAGAAGATCCAAGTCTGCCTCAAGACCTCCATATACAAATCCCACTTACACATTTTGTAACCAGCTCTATGAACACATTTCAGTGACCCCTGCATGTTTCTTTACAATCCTCTCCTTTAACTAACTAGTTGACCTTCTGAATTGTTTCTCAGAAATGGTGTCTTTTCTGTAAGACAAAGGGGCTGAGATTCTGGAGATGCTTGGACAGACTTCCTGAAGCCAAGATTCACCCTATAGTCTGCCCCTAGTGCAGGAAGCCGCTGGTCGGTTACATCACAATCTGCCCCAAGGCTCATGGCACTGCCTTCTAAAGCCCTGATCTTAGGCCTGGTGTCAAAACTCACTTCTGTAATCCTAGAAATAGGGGAGGCCAAGGAAGGAGGATTGCTTGAACTCAGGAGTTAGAGACCAACCTGAGCTAGAGCAAAATCCTGTCTCTACTAAAAATAGAAAAAATTAGCTGAGTGTTGTGGTGGACACCACTAGTTCCAGGTAATTGGGAAGCTGAGGCAAGAGGAGCTCTTGAGCCCAGGAGTTTAGAGGTTGCTGTGAGCTGTGATGACACCACAGTACTCTACCCAGGGTGACAGTGAGACTTTGTCTCAAAAAAAGAAAAGCCCACAATCTCCATCAGTCTAAGAGACAGATTTGAGGCAGCATCTCCTGTTCTTCCTATAGACATCTTTTGTATTAAAAATTCCTTTCTTCTGGGCAGTGCCTGTAGCTCAGTGGGTAGGGTGCTGGCCCCATATACCGAGAGTGGTGGGTTCAAACCCGGCCCTAGCCAAACTGCAACAAAAAAATAGCTCAGGCATTGTGGCAGGCATTCATAGTCCCAGCTACTTGGGAGGCAGAGGCAAGAGAATCTCCTAAGCCCAGGAGTTGGAGGTTGCAGTGAGCTGTGATGCCACAGCACTCTACTGAAGGCAATAAAGTGAAACTCTGTCTGTTAAAAAAAAGTAAAAATAAAAAATTCCTTTCTTTTTTGCAAATCATGTCTAAATAATCAAATCTTTATGTGATCAGTAATGACCTACACTGAAACCTCCTTGCAGTTTGGACAATTTCAGACTCAAGAGGGCAATACCAACTCTTCCTTGAATTTCTGCTACGTTTGAAGCAGCCTCCACAATCATGTGAGTTAGTTCCTTCCAATCAACCTTTCTCTGTTGGCTCTGTTTCCCTGTGGAACTCAGAGTTATACATGCCCTCTTGAGGAGTTATACATGCCCTCTTGAGGAGTTATGCATGCCCTCTTGAGAAGTTATACATGCCCTCTTGAGATAGTCGCTGGCCTTCTGCTGCTCCTGGCACCCTCTCTGACTGTGCTGCCCCACACTGCTATGATGCTTGCCAGGTCCTTATGAGGAAAACCTCAGTGTTCAGTCCTAGGCCCCCACACACTGCCTGGTCAGAAGTCCTGCTTCATCCTGAGGCCATGTGGTGGCAGACACTATACCCCTTAGGAAGTCACCGCCTGTCCAGCCTCTGGGAATCCAGCTCTGCTCTCTGCGGCAAGCCAGGCCCCAGCTATCACCTTCAAATTCGGGCATTAGATGTTGCCCTTTCCCACCCACCACAACTCCCACTCGTTGGGCAAAACCATCTACTTCCCACCAAAGATCTGAGTGGAACATACTCCAGAAGGCTTTTAAAATACAAAAAAAAAAAAAAAAAAAAGAAGAGGAAGAAGAAGCAGCTATTTATTTCTCTTTGGACAATAAATTCAGAACACAAAAGCTTGGCCTTAAGTACTAGGAAATGACTCTTTTATTCCTTTGATTAACTTATATCAGTGCGAATAGACATGAACTAATTTTCACTCAATTATTCTGCTTTGAATGTAAGGAACCAAGACTCAGAGAAGTGAAGTGGCTTCCTCAAGTTTCCCAGAACACTTTTATAAAAAGAATCAGATGCTATCTCGTGACACGTAACTCCCTGTCCCCACACTTTCACCTGACATCTGGCCCTAGGCTGCTGCTTATTTGCACAGGAATTCACGGAGGCCCCAGTGTTGAAACTGCTTTTGCCACCTGAAATGGCAGGTGGCAATTTGATGCTTAAATGGATCATAGTCTCTGTGGCTACTGATAGTCAGAGCTTCCTCCACAGGCTTTGGAAGGAAGAGGGCCACTTCTGAAATAAGTGAAATTAGTTGAAGCTTGTAATTCAGGGGGCCCCACCTGGCACCAGTGATTAGAAAATTTTACCAGATATAACTACTTTATCCCTCCTTTTAATGAGCAATCTTCCTCTGATATAAATTTTTATTTGCCAGCGGCTTGGGCTATGGCATTATAATTCTTCCTATTGATCTCATGGGCTCATGTAACCGGGCGTCTTCTGCTGCTACAGAAGCAAAAAAGGCTGACTTGTGACTTTCTTTTGGTTACACTCAGTTGCCTAAACATATTCAGACATACGACAGTTCACAAGTAACCAGCCATTTGGTCTTTCAGCCAAGAAGGCTGTGGCTGGGGATCGCTTGAGAAAATAGCTGCTTTTGATCAAAATTAAATTCAAACTGTAAGCCAATATAGTTCCTTGCCTATAATAAGCCTTGTCCCTTAGGGTCATAATAAAACTGTCAGCGTCAGGTGTCACCAGCTCTTTCTCTTCTCCCTCTTTTTCTCTTGCTCTCACTCCTCTTGTTCTCATCATTCATCTAGTTTGTAGCTAATGGTTTCTATATTCCGGTTGTTTTCTTTAGAAATCTGCTTTTGATAGCGGTTGTCATATGGTGTCCTTGAATGTTTTTATATCTAATTCTAAGACAGAAGCATGTGTGATTGGATCATCAGGCTGGAACACGTAGAGTTGTTTGAAATTAGAATATGTCCCTTGGCCTGACACCACCAAATGCATCCCCCAGGGGTGGAGGGGTCAAGATTTCTGCCAGATTACCACCTGGGACCACTGCCATGGGGCCACACATGGCAAATACCATCAGAAGCAGGTCACATTGACTCTAAAATCAGGCCAACATTACAGGATCAGCTCTCTGATTGCAATCTATTTATAAACTGTGTTTAAGTTAGTTTTTTTTACTGTATCCTTTAGCTTCCTCACCTGCATGTTGGAGATTTAAAAGAAAAAAAAACTTACATCACAGAGTTTCTGAAAGTCTTTGGTTAATTAGTGCCTATATAACCCACAAAAAGGTCCTTGACACATTGTAAGCACTGATTTACGGTTACAGCAGTCCCCCCTTATTTTCAAGGGATTCATTTCAAGACCCCCAGGAAGTGCACAGACAGTACCAAACTCTATTTAAACATATACACCTGTGATAAAGTCTGAGTTATAAATCAGAAACAATAAGATTAACAACAATAACTAATAATAAAATGGAGCTGTTATAACGATATGCTATAATTGAAGTTATGTAAATGTGGTCTCTCTCTCTTACTCTCAAAATATCTTATTGTACTCTACTCACCTATTTTTGGACCATAGTTGACCTTGGGTAACTGAAACCCTGGAAAGTGAAACCGTGGATAAAAGGAGCCTACAGTTAGGTATTATTAACCAGGTTTTTGAGAGACTTTTGTTCTGTTCTACTGAAGCCTAAAACAGAGTTTATAAGGGAAAAAATATATATGTCTTACATTTGGTTCTGTTATGAGCACTGATCTAGAACACGGTAATATTCCTTTGGTCTCCTGGATAGGAACTGTGCACTTGTTCCAGAAAATAATGTTTTCTTTTGTCTGAAGTACCTGAGATTCACCTTAAGCAGGCAAGAGTTTTTGATATCACTATAGTTTTGAAAATTCTTCAGATCATCTAGAGTCTTCAGATCATCTCCTTATGGTTTCAAAAGAAAAAAAGAGATGCATTAAGAGTGGTGGACTTGACTTTAAAATGTAGAAAGTTTAAACCTAGGCTTTATTTGACTGTGTAAAAAAAAAAGAAATCTGTGAGATTCAGTTTTCTTATCTGAAAATTGAGGGTATCCCTGAAAAAAAGCTAGTTTAGAAATAATTCTGGTGGAGCACTAATTCACAACATATATAGAAGGTACCCCCAAAAATGTATGTACATTTTAAGAAAGGAAAAAAACTATATTAAATTTGTGATAGTGAAGTCACATTTGATTTCTGAAATTGCAAGAGGTGCTCAAATGTGACTTATATTCATCTCTTGTTATTGGTATATATTGAGTATTACAATTTTAATACAGTTTTTTCCTTTCTTAAAATGTGTATACATATTTTGTTACCCTCTGTATAATTTGAAGGTCTAAATATATGAAGACTTAAATGTAAAAACAAAGCAAAGTATCAACATAAAGCATAGATAAATTTATCTGATATTGGGGTAAGAAAGATATTCCTAAGAAACATCTCCAAAAAGGAAAAACTGAGATGATTACCGAAATGTTAAAATAACATCTAAAAATAAAAACCTTAAGAAAATGTAAAGACAAACAAAATAGTATTTTTAACAGTGTAAGAGGAAAGTATATGCACTGTATAAGTTCTTAAAAACTAGTGAAAAGGATTTAAACACCATGATAAAAATGAATAAAAGAATATGAAATGAATCACAATGTGTGGACCTTATTAAAAGCTTGAATCCAATAAACAAATGCAAAGAAATGTTTAACATTTTCTATATCAAGAAGAATACCTAAAGTCTAATATTATTTAGGACAATGAATACACAATTCACACTTGATCTTAGCCAAAGGGCCAAGAAGCACTTGAAAACACAATTCAAAACAATGTGTTTACATGGAAACATGAATGCATGAAATGTGTGTATGTGTGTATGTATGTATGTGGGTGTATGTGGGTGTGTATGCATGTATGTGGGTGTATGTGGGTGTGTATGCCTGTATGTGGGCATATGTGGGCGTATGTGCATGTATGTGGGTGTATGTGGGTGTATGTGTGTATGCATGTATGTGGGTGTATGTGGGTGTATGTGTGTATGCATGTATGTGGGTGTATGTGGGTGTATGTGTGTATGCATGTATGTGGGTAAACTTTCACTGTGAGGGGAGATAGGAATCTTATGTTAAACATTACACAAACATTGATAAAATAAGGAGCCCACCATGCCTCTTTAACAACTATCAACTTATGGCCAATCTTGCATCAGTTACATCTCCAATTTACCAGTCCCATCCTTATATTTTTTTGAAGCAAACCCCAGACATTCTACTATTTCATCTGTAATTATCTCAAACTGTATCTTTAAAAAATGAGGACTCTCTTAGACACACTGACAATGCCATTATCATACTTGAAAAAAAATTAACAAGAATCCTTTTTATCAGCCGATATCAAGTGTTAAAATTTCCAATTTTCTCCTACCTCTCATTTCTTTGCATTTGTTTATTGGAATCAGACTTTAAATAAGGCTTTAAATCACATTGTGATTCATTTCATATTCTTTTACTCATTTTTATCACGATGTTTGCATCCTTTTCATTAGTTTTGACGAATTTGTACAGTGCATATTCTTCCTTCTTACACTGTTAAAAATACTGTTGTGTGGTTTGCCTTTACATTTTCTTAAGTTTTTGACGTTATTTTAACATTTTGGTTTGAAAGTGGCTTACATCTCTGTATTCCCATACCCTTGGCCAGATCTCAGTCTCTCTGTCTCTAAAACTGAGCAGTCTCTATGTCCATGAAGAAGAAATAGTGAGGAAATCAAATATTAATAACATCTCTCAACCATAGTAATTACATTTTACCAGAAAATCATCTAGTTTCTCTAGATTTTCAAATTCATTACCATAGAATTACGTATTTCATTATAATCATTTTAATTATATCCCCATCTCTAATTATATCTTCTTTGCCATACTTAACTTTGTATCATTTATTTTACTTTTTTAGGCCTTACCTGATGGTGTTGGTCTTTATAAAAATCAAGTTTTTGTTTTTATTTATTATTTCTATTATTACCACAAATAATCATTGGGTACTATTCTAAGCAAATGAACGTTTTGTGGCAATAAGCAAAAGAAAGCTCTGTTCCCAGGGACTTTGTAATCCTCTTTCTTTCTGTTGGTCATGTGTTGGTATTACATCACAAGTTGGACAATTTTTAAATTTATTTTAAATCATTTCTTTTATTTTTTTTAGAGACAGGATCTTGCTGTCACTCAGGTTGGAGTACATTTGCCTGATCATAATTCACTGTAACCTTGAACTACTGGGTTCAAGTAATCTTCCTGCCTCAGCCTCCCATGTAATTGGAACTACAGGCTCATGCTGCCATTACTGGCTAATTTTTTGTTTTAATTTTTTTTGTTGAGATGAGGTCTTGCTATATTGCTCAGGCTGGTCTTGAACTGCTGGCCCCAAGCAATCCTCCCACTTCATTCTCCTGAGTTAGTGGGATTACAATTGTGAGCCTATACTTTTTATTTTTAATAAAGTTTTTAAGGCTATAAAATTTATTTCAGTTTTAATGTGTTCCATAAGTTTTGGTATTATCCCTTCTCATTGTCTTTTTAGATCATTTTTCCTTTACTTTTAATTTCCTCTTTGATTTAGGATACTTTTTTAAATAGCACATTTTCATTTCCAAAAAGTTAATATTTTTGATGTTAAATCTTCATCTGTTTGTTGAATTATTATCAAAAAATATGGTCTGTATAATCTCTACTTTTTAGAATTTATTAATGTTTTCTTTGTGGCCATGAACATGATTTATTTTTCTAAGTATTCCATGGATCTAAGCAGTGACTGTATGTTCTCTGATGTAAGTTATGATTTTATATAGCTTGTTGATTATATTACTAAAATAATTTATGTCTTATTATCTAGCTACTTGATCTATCAAATTCTGGAAAAGGCATATTAAATTCTCCCACTACATTTCTTTAATGCTCTAGCTGTACTTATAGAACCTTTTTACATTTTTGATGGCTGTGTTAATTTGTGCATAACATTTTATGCATAAATTATGGGAAAAGACTTTCCTGAGTCTCAGCGAACTGTATCTCTCACCGTTCAATAATGACTGTCTCAGTTCTTTTAATGGTCTTGGCCTTGTTGATTATTGGTATTTTTACACCTGCCATCTACATAGTATCTGTTTCTATTTGCTGGTACTGGCCGAACAACCTAATCCAAAAATTTTAAACACAAAAATCTCCAAAATCTGAAACTTTTTGAGCACCAACATGATGGCACAAGTGGAAAATACTCCACTTGACCTCATGTGACGGGTCACAGGCCCACAGTGAAGAAGATGACATTGTTAACACTGCGGGAAAAGTGCTGGTCGACAACATGGTGAAAACGTGGGATGGGCTTGTTGTTGAAGCACTAAAGAAAAATGCATTGATTATAGAATAAGAATCATGTCAGTTAATAAAATCAAAGAGATACTTCTGAAACAAAAACCAGTGTTAATGAGGCAGATGACAGGAAGAGACATTTTTTAAAAACCATCCAGCAGAATGTCTCTTATCCCTAGAGGACCCAACTCTTGGTCCCTCCACTGCTTCTGATGTTTCTTCTCACCTAAAAAAATAAAATATAGTGTACAGTAACTTTTTAACCAGAAGCCTGCCCTCGTTTGTCGTTACTGTTTAACAGCCGGAAGATGTTGTGATGTCGTGCTACTTAGTTACTTTGAACATATTATTTTCTTCACTGTATTAATAAATTAATATTTGTTATTTAACCTCTTAAGTAAGGATAAGTATAAGAAAATGATTGCTTATCAGTAACATCAGAGTCAGGAATGGTGGTGAGGCCAGACAACCAGATTGTCCACATGGACAGCTGAGATAGTGACACCTTTGCTTTTAAATGGTTCAAGTACATGGATTTTGTTTCATGCCACAAATTATTAAAAGTATTGCATAAAATTACATTCAGTCTATGTGCATAAGGTGTACATGAAATAGAAATGAATTTCGTGTTTAGACTTCAGTCCTATTTCCAAGGTCTCATTATGTAGAGGCAAGTATTCCAAAATTAAATATACTTCTGATCTCAAGGATTTTGGACAAAGGACACTCAACCTAAGTGTCTTTGCTCCCATCTTCATTTTCAACATGTCTTTGTTTTTTGTTTTAGATGAGTTTTATTTTTTTAATCACTTTGTAATATGGTCGTGTTAAAAAAAAATGTGAGAATAAAAAAAATAGTGGATTAAAAATGGGAGCCCAAGCCCGCTGACACCAGGGCGAAAAGCCCCCTACTTGGTGATCCTGTCCACACCAACAGCAGTGAAGGTGAATGGCATTCCTGCCTGGATACATCACTCACATGTGAAAGCAGCCAGTGATGGGGAGTGGACGGTCCAACGACACCCAGAGCATCCCCACCGTCTTACCCTGAAAAAAGACTACAGCCCTGCCCCAGTCACATACCAGGAGCTGACTGGTCTACACATGACAGAAGCTTGAGGATGAGCAGCAGTGGCATGGGACTGATTACTGATTCTTCAGACTTTTTCATCTTCCTTCTTTAATCTTAGGTGTAAAACATGATGAAGTTTGTGAAAAATGTATCTAAAAGGTAACCCAAACCTGACAAACTGTCAAAACTATGTTATTGGTTTACTCTTATTCTGTATATACGGGAGAGTCTGAAGTTACTTGCGAATATAATAACACCAATATGAGATATGTGTGCCCCACAGTGAGCCAGCTGTGTGCTATCATCCTTCTGAATCCCTAGAGCAAACTGAATTTGCTATGTGATATACTGATATCCCTAGAAAGACAATAACCTGAGTTATAACAGAAGGAATACCTAAACAAGTTAAAAAAAAAAAAAACCCAAAAACCATTAATAACGATTTTACAATATATACAGACATGTTTCTTTTTATATTTTCAATAATAATTAGTTTTCCATGTAGAAATACTATATATTGCTGACTAAATATTCTATGTATTTCACATTTTGTGTTGTCATGTTAACTTTAATTCTCTAATTGTTAATGGTATACAACGGATATTTGTATATTGAACTTCAATAAAGAAATAAAACAAAAAAATTAGTGAGAACATACTTTATTTATTTTATTCCTTCCATTATGTTTAAAAAAAATCTTACCATTCTATTGCTTTTCTTTTCTCCCTTTATTACTTCTGCATATATCAAGTTGTTGTTTTTTTATTGCTGTTTTAAATTTGGTAGTTTGGAATTTCTTCTCTCTTTTACATTCTGCAGGTGGTTAATTCTGTGGATAAACCTATACTCATTTATTATAATATTAGAATATAATGGCAACTGCATCAAATCTTATTTGTTCATTTTTCCCCTCTTAGGCTGAGATCACTTTTTTTACTTTCCCCCTCTCCCACATGTCCTGTTATTTTTGCATTGCTGTTCTTTATTCTTAAAGCTCAAGAATTTCAATGACATTCAGACTCTGTTGGACAGTAAATGGTGACAGACATAGAGGTCACCTTATTTAGTTTCTTTCCACAGTGGTCACTGTGATTACACATACGTTGTCTGGTTTACTGTTTACTTAATATTGGAAGGTAAATCTAGTCTTTCTAACTCCAACATTGCCAGAAGTGAAAGTATGTATGTCTCTTTTTATTTTTTTTTATTATGGATTAATATGAGGGCACATATCATTAGGTTATATCTTTTGTATTTACCTGAATGGATTTAGAGAATATTCTACTAAGTAAAGCATCTTAGAATAGAAAACCAAGTATCCCATGTACTCAGTAGTAATCTGAAAATAGAAGACCAACAACTACAGGCCCACCCGAGAGGAAAACACAATTAAATTAAATAAGGGGGAAGTGGGGACAGGGCTCACAGGAAAACACAATTAAATTAAATAAGGGGGAAGTGGGGACAGGGCTCACTGTTAGTTTCCACCTACCGGGTACAATGCAGGGGTATATGACACACTTCCTGTGTGCCTCTTTTAAAAGTAAACTTCCCAAAATTTGCTAAGCTCCATTAATTTGTATACTCAAGTTTGTTGCTACTTGGGGGAATTTTCTCTCATGATTTAATTTGTCCTTCCAGCTTGCCTCCTTCTGAGTTCCAGGAGTTGCACATGTTGAATTAATCCCTTGTTAGATCTCCTGGATCTGTCCTTCTCTTCTTTTTTCCCTCATTAATTCCACCTCTTGGCATTTTGCTCTGTGATCTGACACTTTTTTCCCTATAGAATTTCTGTACTACTAATTTGTGTCTCGATAGTAGACACACTTCTCAGGTGAACTGATTGCCTGTGATGGTTTTCAGGCCCCCCAGCACCCATGCAGGTCATGTTGTAGGGTCTAACGAGCAGTAACGAGCCTTCAGAATGATGTGGGGCAGAGCAGAATCCTTCTGTCATGAGAGAGTATCAAACAACTCCTTTCCAGACCATGAAGAATGAAGGGAGACACTGGATGGCTATCACTTTGGAGGGATTAACTTCTTTATGAAGTTCCACAGTGTACAGTATGATGACATTAAATTCAGGACATCTGACTATCCCAGACTTCCTCAAATAATATTTTGTTTTCTGCTTCTGTAGATTCCAGAATCAGTCCCAAATATTACCAAATATCTCACCAAACATGTACTGAGCATCTGCTTTTTGCCAGTTGCTATTTTAGTTACTAGGAAAGCATTCATGAATGAAATCCTGGCTCTACTGACACATAAATCTAAAAGGGAAGACAGAAAATAAGTAAAACAATGTATATTTAGAGGCATGATAAGTCCCATGAAGAAAAATAAGCAAGGTAAGGGGAATGAGTCTGTGAGATCTGGTATACTATTTAACCTAGAATGACTAGGGAACCTTCCTTCAGTAGGTCTTCAAAGGAGGACCCTAAAGAAGTGAGGAAGGAGAGTGATGTAGATATTGAAGGAAAAACTTTTAAACAGAGGGAGTAGCTTGACTCTGTGGTGGAAACTTCAAGAACACCAGTGGGGCTGGAGCAGATAAGCAAGCTGGGAATTGGTGAAGGTGAGGGCATAGAATGCAAGGCATGCTCAACCCCGGCAGCAGGTTCACCACTGGAGCTTCACCTAGGGAGAGTCTGATTTAACTGGTCTAGGGTGGGGTCCAGTTGGAGATATCTTTATGAAAACTCCCCAGATGATTCATATGTACAATTGGCATTTAGATCCTTTGATGTGTGGCTTTTTAGAAAAATTAAAGCTTTAGATTTTATCCTCCGGATGAGCTAAGAAAATAGCTGTCATGTGGTAACTTTTGTGAAGGAAAACAAAGCCCAGTACTGGGCAGTAACAAGGGATGAAAGTGTTAAAGAAGGCTTTATTTTAAGGGAAGAAGTCAATGGAAGATATTCAATTTAAGTGACAAAAAGTATTCACAATAGCCAAAAGGTGGAAACAACCCAAATGTGTACCAAAATGTGCTATATACATCCAATGGAATATTATTCAGCCTTAAAAGGAAAGGGAATTCTAACACATGGGTAAACCTTGAAAACAACATGCTAAATGAAATTAACCAGTCACAAAAGGACAACTATTGTATGATTCCACTTACATGAATACAGTAGAACCTCTGTACCTGCTCACCTCCCTACATTGACCACCTCCTTAAGTTGACCTAATTTTCATAGACCAGACATGCACCATATGTACATACCAGCACAATAGGCCTAGTTCCTTATGTTGACCACCTCTGTATGTTAACCAGTCTGTTACAGTCCCTTGAGTGGTCAGCTTACAGAGGTTCTACTGTAGTTAAATTTATAGAGACAGAAAGTAGACGAGTAGTTACCAGGGGTCACAGAGAGGGGAGAATGGAGAGTTATTGTTTAATAGGTACAGAGTTTCAGTTAGGGAGGATGTAAAAGTTCTGGAGATAGATAGTTATGGTTGTACAACACATGAATGTGATTAATACCACTAAACTGCACCTATCAACAGTTAACCTGGTAAATTTTGTTGTTTGTATTTTACCATCATGTTATATATAAGATGTCGACAAATGTATATACATTCTAAGAAAAAAAAAACTATATTAAATTTGAAGTACTTGAGTCAGGTTTGACTCCTGCAATTACAGAGGTGCTCAATAGGACTTGTATTCATCTTTTTTTATTGAGTATTTCAATTTTAATATACTTCCTTTCATAAAGTGTATATACATTTTTTGGCACCCTCTGTATGTGTTGCATACATAAAATTTACAGACATGTATGGAAACCCTTTGCCCTTTCTGTTTTAATATTGCTGGGAACTAAAGACTGCTCTAAAAACTAGCATCTATTTTTTAATAAAAAGAAAATTTATCTAAACTTTAGATTTTTGTTGGCAAAAAGTATGCAGCAGAGGAGTACAAAGGACAGAAATATGTGTAGGAAGAAGTCTAGGTATTCCAAAACAATTAACTGGAAAAAAAGAACAAAGGCAAGTAATTATGCAGTTACACGGTCATTCAAGGCTATTGGCCATTGTTTGGAGAAGATAATGTCAGATCCCTTGTACTTGTATGAATGAAAAGGAGAGTGGAATGAAAACATGTTTTCTGTTAACCTACAAAGTTCACTCTCTGTATGTCTTGACTATTAGGCCTCTGCATGGTTGATATTAAGTTCAACAGCAGTAGACATTGCTAATTCTATTATCTGTGTAAGCAGAACTGCACTAGTGAGAAAACAAAACAAGGTTATCCCTCCAACCCTTCAAATAGGTTCTTGGCATTCTGTTACTCAAGTCATGTTTAGTCATCAGAGAAAACACATTTCAGTAAGCAAAAGGTGTGGTTCACTGTACTATATCTCCAGGATTCATTTAAAGTTAGAGCTTCCCCACCACCCCAGCATGGGCCTACCAGGTGGCAGAGGACTCCAGTCTCCTATCTGTCTTCTCCTTTGCCCTTAGTGAAAAAGCCTCAGGCTGGAAATGACAAGAGGTAGAAGAGGTAAGAAAGGGAGGACCCTGCCCAACTGGCAGTGATGTGACATCACCAGCCCCTGATGCCCCATTGTTAGGGCAGATTGCAAATGCTGATTCTTCCTTTGATGGAGTGATTTCCTGGACTCCTTGAAGATCCTCCTCACTGGCAGCCTCCCACTTCAGTCCCTTAAATACTCAGCAATGCCTCTAATCCGCAGGCTGTAATGAACCCTTTCACCTCTGCATATCACCAAAGCTTCCTTCTAGAAAGTGCTCTTGAACTTGACTCAACAGGGCTCTAAGCCAAACTCCTCCCACGTGGTCCAGTGTTGTCACTATTGCTGAGAAGGCACCAGGTTTGCGATATAGCCATTTTCCACTCATTGCTCTGCCTCCTAGGGCTTCTCTAGCTCTAGTTCTTCCAGTCTTCATGGAAGCATCAATGAAGTGCTCTGAGGGCTTGCCTTGAAGCCCCACTCTGTTTGGCTTAAGGTGAGACCAACAAGTCTCAAACCTCTCTTCTTTCAGGTGTGAACAGGAAAATTCCACTGTTTTCCAGTAACAAGTCTCCAAAATTCCACTGTATTCCAGTAACAAGTCTCCAAAGTCTCCTCTCTCTCTCTCTCCCCACCCCCACCTACACCTTTAACTTCAATAAATTTATGCCTTCAAGTGGGTAATAAGGATGGGTTTAAGTATTCAGTTTTTATTGGAGTGGTATAGCACCTTGGCTTAGAACATCGGGGTTTGGATAAACTACTGTTTTATCATTGGCTTTTGTTACCTCCACCCAAACTAAGATTTAAAAATCCTCTTAACCTGTTAACCCTAAGCTTTCCACATTAAGTAGGATATACTTAGTTTATATTGTTTAAAAATAATTCACCCCAGTAATATATTTTAAATCATGTTACTGTCATTTTTTGATTCCCTTCTCCCTTGACAGTTTTTGTGGCTTAGTAAATGACTGAAAATTTAGAAAGGCAACAGGGACGTGCTAATCATGCCATTGCAAAAGAATAAAAACAAAACCCCTGACTCTCTAGTTTGACAAACCATTTGAGAGCTCGCTCCACCGAATAAGTAAGAACAAAATGTTATATTAGTAAATACAAACATAGAGAATAATTAAATCTTGCTTAATTGGAACATTTTGAGTGAACCATTCTACTAAATTGAATTTTCAGGTTAAACAGCAGCCCTTTTCTGTTTCAATGTTTATTATTAAATGTCTTCCTTAAATTCCTTCAGTGCCTTAAATTCCTCTTGGAATCAAGCAGTATATGAATGAACTAAAATTAAAATATGTGTAATTTTCTCCCTTAACATGGATGATAGGAACTTTAATTTAATATATGAGAATTATAGGAAATGCTAGGTAGTCCCAGAGGCTCTGGCCTTCCTTCTCAGTCTTTATTTACACATCTTGGGCCTGCGGACACCCACACCTCTAAGCGAGGTAAAACAGTGGGATGGGGCATCATACCTGAGCAGCCAGTGGTCAAGTTGAGTGCTGAGTCTCTTGGTACCACTTTGTGTGTGGAAGTGTGGAGAGCCAATTTGAAACAGGGACCTAGGTCCTACCCTCTTGCGGGATACGTGGACAGGGGAACCTGGTACAATAATATGCTGACAATAATATTAATAGTTTGTCTGTTCTCCTATATTCTGCCCTTACTCTATTTCATGTAGGTAGCTAGGCTTTTAAATTCCTCCATGAGGGATTTTTTGGTAGAAGATGACTGAGGGTGACAACTTTTTGGTTACGGTCACTGAATAGATTTGTGGTGAGATATAGGGGAGGGAAAGAGTCATTTTGTGAGACTAACAGGAAAGGCAGAAAGTTATACAAGTTGTGAAGGAGAAAAGGGCTCCTAGGTCCTTGGCATTTTCTTGGACAGGATGAAAGTTTAGGACCTGAGGGTGGGAAGCACTGCATTGTGTGCCTGGGGAAGATTCCTGGAATGGGTTTCTAGGTTAGGCAATGATTCTTGTACTTCCTCTATAATATTAGAACTTCTGGAGAGAATGGGACCATATAAAAGACATATAATTGGGGTGGCACCTGTGGCTCAGTGAGTAGGGCGGATGTTGTGGTGGGCGCCTGTAGTCCAAGCTACTTGGGAGGCTGAGGCAAGAGAATCACCTAAGTCCAGGAGTTGGAGGTTGCTGTGAGCTATATAACGCCACAGCACTCTACCGAAGGCGACAAAGTAAGACTCTGTCTCTAAAAAAAAGACATATAATAGACAAATACTGTATGTTGAACAAAAACTAATACAGTGTAATGAATGGATGATGGATTGTCATGTGTCTTGGTGTTGTGTAAGATGCCAAAACCTTTATACAACTTAGGGTAGGAGAGTGTGTCGTCAGGAAGAGCAGCATCAAAGTAGCCAAGCCTGGTAAGATTGATGCTTGGAGTGAAAGTAAGTAGATTCAGAGAACTATGATATCTGTTGAACTCATAAGATGTGGCTAAGATATTTTGATAAATGTCTCTACATTCAACAAGCTCAGGGTTACTGAGTAAATGGCTGGTCCATAATTTGTGAGGTGCCTGGAATGTATATTTCCCTGAGCAGGGGCACCTTAGACTGAATGGCAACTAACTAAGCCAAATCTAAGTATAAATTACTAGACCGTTAGTAATGGAGGCAGAAATTCATCCATTCATTCATTTAACAAGCACTTACTGAACTTCTACTATTTTCTAAGTACTCTTCTAGATGATAAGAAATAGCCAATACACCAAAGAAACCAATTTCTTACCACTCTAGTGCTCACATTCTGGTGGAAGAGGCAAACAATAAACATATACTGTATTTAATTGATTTGAAGATGTGCATGTTCCCCACATTTTTAGATCTTTGGAAAAGGGAATACATCTTACAATTGCTGACATCTTAGAAACACATAGAATTGTTTTCCTATGTAAACTTAGCTTTAGCTGTGGATAGCTATGAACACATTAAATTATGTGCATTGTTGAAATTTAAACTCTGTTTAAAATGCCTTCCAAAGATGGTATTCTTATAATGGCTGAAAAAGAAAAGTGTAGACTAGCCCGGCTCAGAAATAGAGTAATAAGACATAAATTTAATATTAGGAAAGTAAGCACTATCATTTGAAGAATGACCACAATTTCATGTTTCTTGCTTAATGGGTCCTAAGAAAGGAAGATACTGATAAATAGATGAAGTGCATTTTATTAGTGAGATACCGTGTGGAAAAACACTAATGTTGACAAGTACAGCTGAAGAATAAATTAGATTAAACTCAATGTAAAGATGTCTTAGGAATAACTTAATCAATTTATTTTGCACATATTTTCCTTTTTTCTATGGGAAGGATATATGATTTTTTAAAATCATGCCTAAATAAGTCTAAAATTGCTCTTACAATGAGTGTAAAATAAAAACTCTAAGTTACAAGAAATATGATGTAAATTTTATTTGTCAGAGTTTCTCTCTTGTGATGGGTATATAAAATAATGGCACATGTTTCAACTGATAACATCTCAAAGTCAATAAAATTCAGTAGCCGTATAATGTCGGCGCTAAGTGACATATAGAAAAATAAAGCCAGTAAAAGAATAGAGAGTAATTGGCAGATTATGCTATTTTTAGAGGTGAAGTTCAAAGAAGACCTTTCCAGTAAGGAGGCATTTGAGCAGAAATCTGAAAAAAGTGAGAAAGCAAGCCATGCAGATAGCTAGAAGCCACCTTTTTCACAGAAATGCAAAAGCAAATGTTTTGCGGAAAGAATGTGTGTGAAGTGTTTGCGGAATAGAAAAGATGGAGTGGACCATAATGAGTAAAGGAGAGATTGTTCTTGATTGAAATCAGAGAGGTGATGATGAAGGTGAAAATTGTGGAAGACCTGAGTGACCATGGTAGGAACTGTGGATTTTATTCTTAGTTTGATGAAAAATCATTGAAGATTTTTTTAACACTGAATACAGCATGAAGAAGAGAATAAGCAGAGGTCAAGTTAGAAGACTATTGTGATAACCCAGTGGAAGACACAATGGCAGCTTATGCTAGAGTATAAATGGTGAGGTGGTGACTGGATTTGAATACGTTTTGCATGTAAAGTCCATAGAATTTGCAGAAGGGTTTACATAGGGAGATGAGAAAAAGAATCAGAGATGACTCCAAGGATTTTGGCTTGAACACTTTGTTAAATAATGGCACCTTTTACTGAAATAGGTAAAACTTTGGGAAAATGAAGATCTGAGGAGCATTTCGGGGAGGAAATTAATAGGTTAAATTGGATTTTAAAGGCAGGTGACAGTGACTCATACCTGGAATCCTAGTACTCTGAGAGGTTAAGGAGGGAGGATTACTTCAGGCCAGGTGTTTGAGACCAGTTTGAGCAACAAAACAAGATCCTTTCTCAACAAAGAATGGAAAAATTAGCTCCCATGGTGGGACATGCCTATAGTGCCAGCTACTCAGGAGGCTGAGACCACCTAAATCCAGGAGTTTGAAGTTGCAGTGAGCTATGATGAGGATGCCAGCCCAGGAAATAGGGCTATGTCAAAAAAAAAAAAAAAAAAAAAAAAATTGAATTTTAGACCTGTTAAATTTAAATATCTAAGAGGAAAAGGTAACTATACAGTAGTTTATATGACCCATTGGTTTGAGCAGAGGCTTCGGCTGTAGAAACACATTTAGGAGTCATTGGAGTACAGATGATATAAAGTTAGCAGCAGGTGAAATCACCATGGGAGTGGATAAAGGAGAGTGAAAAGAGAGAGGCAGCTAATGAATTGGGGGAAGATCAGAGGTACTTAGAAGCCAGGTGAAGAAAGTGTTTCAATAAGGTAAGACTAATTAACACAGTGTCAATGGAGGCTGACAGGCCACTTAAAATGAGACCTGAGAATTTATCATTGAATTAAGTAATGTGAAGGTCTTTAATGACATTGACAAGAACACTTTCAGCAGCAAAGTAGATACACAACCTGGTAGAGTAGATTGAAGAGAACACGGAAAGTGAGGAAGATGAGACTAAGGAAAGAGACAGTACAGGTAACATTTTCAGAAGGAAGGAGAAACTAGGCAGGTACGCAGCAGTTCTCAACCTGTGGGTCACGACCCCTTTGGGGGTCGAACCACCCTTTCACAGAGGTCACCTAAGACCATCGGAAAACAAATATTTTTGAAAAACACATATTTTTGCATACATGAAGTAGTAATGAAAATAATTTTATGGTTGGGGGTCACCACAACATGAGGAACTGTATTAAAGGGTCAGGGCATTAGGAAGGTTGAGAACCACTGTGCTAGAGGAAGATGTGAAGGCAACAGTTTTTCCTTCCTGCACTTTTTTTAAAATTATGAGAATGATTATAACACTCAATTATGGTTGATGATGACATGGATGACCCTGTAGAAGAAAAAAAAAATTGAAAAGGAAGAAATTCAGGAGTGGGTATAAAGAGACAGGATCCACGCACAAGTGGAGAACTTGTATAGGAGCTTTGGAAACTCTGATTATGATCCCAACCCAAGGAATACTGGGAAATAATTTGACATGGGCCGCTCATAGTTTTGCATATCTTGTGAGCAAAGGCACTGATTCCTGTTATTTCTACCACTTCAAGGATTTTAATATTGAAAGCCTAATAAAATAGAGATACTGTCCCTCTGGAGCAAAGGGATGCCTACACATTGTCTATTATAAAAGATGGGGGTCGCGAGTCTCAGGGTTCCTCTCACAAACACAGCCTATAGCATGTGTATCTATGAGGAACATGGGGAAACTGACAGTGAATATGCTGATGCTCATGTTGCCTACTGTGTTGTGAGTGATAAAGTTCTTTGTCTCTGACCCAGGAGTCTTGTGCCTTCTGCACACATTCATGAAATCACAGGAGATAAAATCTCAGCCCACTCACAGTCCTTGACATAATAGTGCTGAATCATATTGGGGGCATATTTGAGTATTTCTGAACATATTTATAGCATGTCAACAGTATGCACTTTCCTCTAGCCACTTTCAACAACTGGGTTATAAAAGAACAGGCAAAAATAATTCAACTTAACTAGGGGTTGGGTTTCATCCAAGGTGAGAATGCTGAACAGAGATCTTGATGGGCTTGAAGGATTGCTGAAATAGTTATAATCAGAGTATGATCTAGAAAAGTCAAAAGGAAGGGTTAAATGGTAAGGTACTTGAAATTAAAATTTCACAGCCAATCATCTTAACCACTTGGAGACCTCATTATGACAATGAAATTGAAATTTTGGAAATGACAACATTATCAGTAATTAGTCCTTACATGGATATCGATGTCATCAAGAATCAAGACCAAGGTAGTAATGGACAGAAAGGCAATGAGTCAAGAAGAAAATTTCCATGAATGACAGGAGTGCTGTGGATGACTAGTTAAGAGGGTACAGTCTGACTGAGACAGCTGCTACCCGTCAGTGAGTGCCTTCACAGAAAGTAGAAAATTGCCCTCTGAATGTATGTGGCCTTGCTCACACTAGGCTTGGAACATGGTTTATGTTTCTATGTAAACTAGAAAATGACTTCCTTCTTCTGCTCACAGCCATCACCCATACAGTCTTGTGCAGATTCAATCCACACAACACTAAGTGATAACCCTCATGGCATTTGTTTCCCAAAAAACAGGTTTTTTTTTTTTTTTGGCATTTTTGTATGTTTATTTATTTTAAGGAAGAAAGGGGGTGTTTTCTAGAAGTGGCAATGGGAAGCATGGATAAAGACTAATAGCCTATCTCAAAACCGAGTCATCTATGGAGTACAGAAGAATAATAAATAATCTTCGTTTGTGAGAGTTCTACAGAGGTAGAACCCTCACCAGAGAGTTGGGCTTCAGAGAGAAAGAAGTTTCAGAGAAGTGTTCAAAGACAGAGTGTTCAATTGAAGACTACCATTGTCAACATGGAAACTGGGTCAGTGGACCTGGCAGAGATGGAAGAAGGGCAAAAGTTTAGAGTCATATGCAGATGAGAATCCCAGCAGTAGTAAGGGGTTATCTCAAAAGTTTCTCTGCATGATAAGATGTAAAGCTATATGGAATTAGTCTTGAGTGTCTCTTAGGATTTGTAAGCCTTTCTGACTATAGGAACACCTCATTTTATTGAGCTTTTGTTTATTCCATTTATCATATAGTGCATTTTATTTGTTTGTTTTAACAAATTGCAGGTTTGTGTCCCCTATGTAAAGTCTATTGGTGCTATTTTTCCATTAGCATGAGGTCACGTGCTCATTTCATGCCTCAGTGTCACAGTTTGGTAATTCCCACAACATTTCCAAATTTTCATTATTATTGTATGTATAATACTGATCTATGACCAGTGATTTTTGATGTTACTACTTTCAGTGGGTCATTAAGGAAGTTTGGGGATGCATAAAATCAAGAAACATAAAATCCACATGGAGAGAAACAAATGAAGCCCTGGCAGCAACACCCACCGATAAGCTGAGCAAGTTGAAACTATCACAGGTAAATCGGAAAGGACGCTGTCAACTGTGTTTCTTGGAAATGAAATAATGGACCGTCAACAAAGTCTGTCTCAAAACTTTCATAGTGACCCACATAATTAGATTGGGTTACTAGGAACTGCTCCCATATAAGATGATGAACTTAATCAATATTGTGTGTGTTCTGACTGGGCCACTGACTCCCCTCACCTGTTCCCCATCTCTCTCCCCCTGCATGGTTCTCCCTCTCTCTTCAGGCACAATATTAAAATTAGAGCAATTACCAACCCTAAAATGGCCTCCAAGTGTTCAAGTGAAAGGAGGAGTCACAAGTCTTTCACTTTAAACCAAAAGCTAGAAATGATTAAGTTTAGAGAGGACCAGCATGTCAAAAGCAGAGATAGGGAAGCTAGACCTCTTGTAACAAACAGTCATCTTCATTGTGCATATGAAGTTCTTAAAGGGAATTACAAGTATCACTCCAATACCATGCAGTTTTGGTTATGATAGCCTTGTAGTTTAGCTTGGAGTCTGGTAAAATGATGTCTCCCAATTTGTCCCTTTTGCTTAAGGTTGCTTTGGCTGTTCAGGTACTTTTGGTTCCCTGCAAAGCATAGAATTTTTTTTTTCCTAATCTGCAAAAAAAAAATGATGTTGTTATTTTAATAGGAATTGCATTAAATCTGTACATCATTCTGGGTAGTATAAACATTTTAACAATGTTGATTCTGCTGATTCATGAGCATAATATACTTTTGTACTTGTTTACATCCTTTGAGATTCCCTTCCTCAGTAACTCCTATGGGAGAAAATATTTGCCTGCTATACATCTGATAAAGAGCTGATAACAATAATCTAGAAAGAGATCAAGGAAGTCAGCAAGAAAAAAATATCAAATAACCACCTGGTTTCTTTTACCCTCAATGAATCTCCAACAATAAAATAAATATATATAATATATGCATATATATATCTATAATAACCCCATAAAAAAGTAGATAATGACATTAACAGAAGCTTTTCAAAAGAAAATAGACTAATGGCCAATAAACAGATGAAAAAACAGTGAGGTATAACTTAACTCCAGTCAGAATGCCTGTTCTCCAAAAGTCCCCAAACAACAAGTGTTGGCATGGATGTGGAGAGAAAAAACACTGCTATACAAATGGTAGGACTGCAAATTAGTGCAACTTCCATGGAAAGCTACATGGAGATAACTCAAAGAACTAAAAATAGACCTACCATTTGATCCAGCATTCCCATTATTGGTATTTACCCAAAGGAAAAAAGGTTATTTTAGTAAAAAGATACAGGCAGTTGAATGTTTATTGCAGCACAATCACAATCACAAAGATGTGGAACCAACCCAAGTGCCCATCAGTAAATGACTGATGATGTGGTATATGTATGCCATGGAATACTACTCAGCCATAAAAAGGTAAGCTAATACCTTTTGTAACAACCTGGATGGAACTGGATGCCATTCTCCTAAGTGAAATATTGCCAGAATGGAAAAACAAACACCACATGTACTCACTATTAAATTGGAACTAGCCAATCAACACCCATGTGCGTATTTGGTAGTAAAACTCAAAGGAAAGCAGCAGGTGGGAGGGGACAGGAGAGAAGGGGTAAATTCCCACCTGACAGGTACAATGTACACACTCTGGGTGATGGGCACACTTTGTAACTTTCACCTAAACTGTACAAAAACAATTCTTGTAACCTAAACATTTGCACCTCTGTAATACTCTGAAAAAATAAAAATTAAAAAAATACAAGTGCTACTCCAATGAACACACGAGTGATAAGAAAATGAAACAGCCTTATTACTGACAGTGAGACAGTCTTAGTGGTCTGGATACAAGATCAAACAGCAACAATGTTCCCTTAAGCCAAAACCCAATCTAGAGGAAGGCCCTAGTTCTCTTCAATTCTACAAAGGCTGAGAGAGGTGAGGAAATTACAGAAGAAAAGCTGGAAGCTAGCAGAAATTGGTTCATGAACTAAAAAAAATAAAAAGAAGCTAGGTGAAGCAGCAAGTGCCAATGTAGAAGCTGCAGCAAGTTATTCGAAAGATCTAGCTAAGATAATTGATGAAAGTAGCTACACTAAACAACAGATTTTCAATGTAGAGGAAAACAGTTTATTGGAGGAAGATGCCATCTAGGACTTTCATAGCTAGTGGGAAGTCAATGCCTGGACTCAAAACTTAAAAGGATAGGCTGACTCTCCTGATAGGGGTTAATGTAGCTGGTGACTTGAAGTTGAAGCCAATGCTCATTTCATATTCTGAAAATCCTAGGGCCTTAACAATCATTTTAAATCTATTCTCCCAGTATAAATGGAATAACAAAGCCTGGATGGCAGCACATTTGTTGATAGCATGGTTTACTGAATATTTTAAGCCCACTGATGAGACCTACTGCTAAAGAATATTTCTTTCAAAATTTTCCTGTTCATTGACAATGCAACTGGTCACCCAAGAGCTCTGATGGAGATGTACAAACATGTATGTTGTTTTCATTCCTTCTAATACAATATCCATTCTATAGCCCGTAGATCAAGGAGTAGTTTTCACTTCCAAGTCTCATTAAGAAATACATTTTGCTGCAGAATACAAATGTCTACATACAGTAACTGAGAAAATGCCATGAAGGCTACGTTGAACAGTTTGATGAGAATATTTCAGATTGTATGTGAATCCCACACATTATACCCCTTGATTGCACTAATGTACACAGCTAAGATTTAACAATAAAAATAAATAAATTAAAAAAAAAGAAATACATTTTGCAAGGATATAGCAGTATAGAGATAGTATTTCCTCTGATGGGTCTGGACAAAGTAAATTGAAAACCTTCTGGAAAGGATTCACCATTCTAGATGCCAATAAGAATATTTTTTATTCATTAGAGGAGGCAAAACATCAACACTCACAAAAATTCAGAAGTTTGATTCCTATCCTCATAAGTGACTTGAGGGGTTCGAGACTGCAGAAGGAGGAAGTGACTGCAGATATAGTAGAAACAGCGAGAGAACTAGAATTAAAATTGGAGCCTGATGTTGTGACTGACTTGCTGTAATCTTATGATAACATGGTAACTAGTGAGGACTTGCTTCTTCTAAGTGGTTTCTTGAGGGGGAGTCTACTCCTGGTTAAGATGTTATAAACATTGCTGAAATGACAAAGCATTTAGAATATTACATAAACTTAGTTGATAAAGAAGTGACAGGTTTTAGACAATTGACTGCAATTTTGAAAGAAGTTCACGGTGGATAAATTGCCATCAAACAGCATTGCATGCTGCAGAGAAATCTTTCATGAAAGGAAGTGTCAATCAATTTGGCAAACTTCATTGATGTCTTATTTTTTTAAATTGCCATGGCCACCCCAAATCTCAGCAACTATCAGAGCCTGATCAGTCAGCTACACACTCTCTTTATATATGTATTAATAAAGTTCGCGTGCAATTTACAATGTAAAACTATTTTAAATTGCACATGAACTTTATGGACACCAATATTTAAATAGGCCCATATATGAATCTACATAGACATAGGTGTGCATTTTATTATTATTTTTAGAACCATTTAAAAGTAAGACACAGACAGCATGACTTTTACCACTAAATATTTTGGTGTACATAACAATATGTTATATGATCACAGTATAGTTTATTTATAGAAGAAATTAACAGTAATAATTTTGTAGATATAATATGTACTCAATATTTTATAAATTGCTTTAATTATTCCCCTTCTCCAAGATCTATTATAGGGTCAAGAATTGTGTTTAGTTATTATTTCTCTTTAGTTTCCTTTAATCTGGAGCAGTTTTTTTAGATACTCTTTATTTCACAACAATGATCTTTTTTCTTTTTTCTTTTTTTTTTAGACAGTCTTACTTTGTCACCCTCAGAAAAGTGCAGTAGTTTCATACCTCACAGCAACCTCAAACTCTTGGGCTTGAACAATTCTCTTGCCTCAGCCTCCCAAGTAGCTAGAACTGCAGGCAACTGCCACAATGCCCCACTATTTTTTAGAAACAGGGTCTTGCTCTTGCTCAAGCTGGTCTTTTTTTTTTTTTATTGTTAAATCATAGCTGTGTACATTAGTGCAATCAAGGGGTACAATGTGCTGGTTTCATATACAATCTGAAATATTCTCATCAAACTGTTCAACGTAGCCTTCATGGCATTTTCTTAGTTATTGT
>CAUYPK010122754.1:0-106482 GCA_963574355.1 Loris lydekkerianus
CAGATTTATGATGTAGATACCATCACTTTTCCTTTTGTAGATGTACTGTTCCATTTGGAAGTCAAGATTGGTGCCACCTAAGTGGGTTCCTGCTGCAAGGAATTTGAGGACATCCTCCTCCTTCATTTGCAGGACATCAAGGGCTCCAGACATTGTGAAAATTTCCCTTTAAGTTACGGTGGGAATCCAGAACAATGCCGTATGGGCCCTCCCTGAGCGGCGCGGAAAGGACCCTGGCAGATTTTGGTTGCTTGGCCAAGCCCCTCTTCCAGGGACATGATAAGATTCCAGAACAAGCTGTCTGACTCAGCGACTGAGGCTCCTGAGACTAGGCCCTGACCAGGGATGGGCAGGAGAAGCCTGGGGCAGTGGTCAGTATGGGAGGTAGGCTAAGGACCTTGTTTAACAAAAATATTTATGGAGTTGAGAAAATATCAGGTTTTTCTATCAAGGAATGAGAGGCCTTGTGGAGATGGAGGAGTGCCGAAGCTCCTGTAGCCATGTGGGCCCCACCATTGTGCTCATGTTGTTTTCTAGAAAATTTAAGCCTCTTGGGCAGAGGTTTCTTCCCAACCTTTGAGAGCTACAGACCATCACTTTCTAAAAATGCACGTGCATGTGCACACACACAATCTGACATTCTGTTGTAGAGGGCTCCCATATTCCCCTAAACCTGCCATTAGTCCCTGGACCCCAGGCTGAGCCCCCTGTGGATGGTGTGTCTCAGGTTTGCCACTGTTTGGAGCCTTGATCCCATGGGGTTGTTTACCGAAGCCCATCCCCCTGCTAAGTAACCCAGAGTGCTCAGCTGTCTGCACTCCCCCACCCTGTGAGGGGAATCCTTGTCTGGGGGCCCCACCCCCTCCACATCTGGAAAGATGTTTGGACACCCAGAGGTGGCCATCTGCACGCCCAGCCCAGTCTGGCTTCCCAGGGTGGCTTTCCCCGCCCAGCAGCGGGGCACACACACAGTTAATCCTCTGCGCCTGCTGTTTGGCTAAAATGCGCTGGGAGCGTTCGAGGCTCCCTCCGCTGCTCACATCTGGCTGGGGCTTGCTCTTTACACGGTTGCCCTGCTTTCTTTGCTTTCTTTCTTTACTTTTAAGAAACTGCGTTTCCGCTTCTGGCCAAAGAGACCTCAGAGCCTTGGAGATAAAGGTGCCGGGAGGGGCCCCAGCTGCTGCCTGCGCCTCCGCTACCCCCTTTTCTAAGCCTTCTTCCCCCAGGACTTTCTTCCCTGCTCTGTTGCCTTTCACGAGTCTGTGCTTCCCCTTCCTGGGACCAGCCAAGATGCTCTAAAAGGCGGTGCCGGGAGCTCCCCGGAGAGGCCGCTGTGAGCACGGGGTTGGCGGCCCAGCTGGACAGAGGTAGGTGGCTCAGCAGGCAGGACAGAGCTGGGAGGGACCCAGCGGCGCCTGCTTCTGTCTTCGTGGCTTTAGCCCATTTGCCAGAGCAGGGCTAGTGGACACCTTTACCAGCATGGCCGGTGGGAGGGGCCAGGTTGGCAGTTATGGCTAAGAGGCAGCAGGACTAGAAGTTTCAGAGAAAGCCCTTTGCTCTGTCCCTGCTAACTCCACTTCCGGAGACCAGGTTCCCTGGGGGGAAGGGTGTGTGTGTGTGTGTGATCTCCCGTCTCCCTCTTTGCCCGTGGAGGAGGTGGGCTTTTTCTGCAGATACTGTCAGGAATAATTGTTACCCCCTAATTTCTTGTGGGGTGTTATCTTGCTTTACTCTTCTCTATGGCTTTCTGAGGACGTGTAACAGAAGCAAATGGTACCCATGCCTGACCCTGCACCTGGTAGGGATCCCCTGTCCCCACCAGGGTCCCCCCAGACCACCTGAGAGCCAGGTCTGTCCAGTCCTGGACATGGCTGACTTTTGGACCCTGCATAGTGCAGGAGCCATTGACTTTGGTGCCTATCTAACAGCCTTGGTGATGCTGGAGGGAATCCAGCTTGGGCAGGAAAAAACAATGTTCCTTCCCCAGGGATCCTCCTGGGAAGTGAAGCTGCCTGTGTCACCGAGAGTCTGGGTCAGGAGTCACTGAGCCACCCTGCAGCCTCTGGGTGCATGCTGACTGCTGGTCCATCACCCAGCCCTTGGGGGCTTCTCATGGGCACAGATGTGGCTCCACCTGCTAGCCTGGGCTCCACAATGCCAGTTCCCAGGCCTCATCTGGGCTGTGTCCAGCCCTGGAGGGCTGTGTGTCTTCTGTGGATGCCCTCCTATAATTCAGGTACTCACAGCTGTCCTGACCCATCTGAGCTTGGGCAGGAGGGAGGAGGCTCCAGCCTCTCTTTCGCTTGGAATAGAGATGACATGGCACACTTGGAGCCTCTTCCTTCTGAGCTTTCAAGTGAGAAATGCCTTGAGAACCCGTGTTTTCTCCACTGCTAGCAACTTCTCAGGTCCCCAGGGAGTGTTTGACGTCCTTAAAGGCCTCCTAGTCTTTGCTTTTTATAGTGCAGGAAAGTGCGTACTCCCCGGCAGGCCCTGTGGCCCTGGGAGCACTGTCATAGATAGACGCACTGGACTGTGTGTGCAGGGAGGGGAGGCACATTCTCCACAAGGCCTGGTCAGCATCCTTGCTGATCAGAGAAGAGGGGGCACAGACAGGAAGGTGGGAGGCAGAGGGCTGAGAACTGCTTAGACTTGTAGAGGTGGACAGGTGCTTAATGACCCGAGGACAACCACCATGGCAGTAATAGTCTTAACATCAGCTGCCTGTTTGTGTGTGTTTTCTGGATGGCAGGTGCTGAGCAAATGTTGATTCTCAGCAGGTCCACTGAGGTCACTCTCAGAAACTGGGAAGCGGAGAGTTACAAAGCTTAGCAGGGCTCATGACTTGCCCAAGGTCCCAGAGCAGGTAGATGGAAAACCTGAGATGCACGTGTGTGTCTCCACATCCAGAGATTGTGCTTTTAACATCCCCCCACCCCCGACGGGGACACTGAGCCCAGCTCTCCAAGCTGAGGCTGGATCCCGAGCTCCTCAAATGTTCATATTTTCCCTCCCCAGCTGTCAGCAGCGAATACCCTGGGAACAGGACGGATGCAGGTCAGCTGGGCGGGGGCTTCTCTCTTCTTCCTCACCTCCTGCTGCCATCTGGAGTCTCCCGTGATGCCCAGGAAGGTGCCCCCATGAGCAGAAGTTCAGAGACGCCTTGGGTTGGCCCTGAGCAGCCACTGGACACCACCTGTGGTGCAGGTGTGGCTTGGCCCACGGGACACCCTCCTAGTGGGAGCAGAGAGGGCCCACATGTCCCAGAAAGGGCTTGGCTCCCTCCTCATTCCTGGGCAGACCCTCTCTATTCAGGGCAACTGACACAGCCTAATTTTTTCAGAACATGCTCCTTTCTGTTCTTCCTGGTGCCTTCCTCCCAGCTGTAATTAGCATGACTCATAAACCAAATATTCTGGCATTGAACTTAACCCATCAAAACAAAGATGAAAAGAATATCATAGATAGAGTCAGGCTGCAGGGACACAAGCTTCCCATTTGTGTTCTGTCCTCTGGGGTTAGGCTCTCAAGTGGGTCCCTGTTTCTAGGCATGGGGGTGCTGAGTCTCTAGGGCCTTAGGGGAGGTCTGGGGTAAAGACACCAGGAAGGGCAGGAAGGGCGAGAAGTTTCCCTGGCTGTCCCCACGCTCTGCTGACTGCCTGAGACCAACTCTGCCTGACAGCCCTCCTTCCCAGGGAGCACCATGGCCCTTTCAGAAGCAGCCTCTTCTCCCTGTCCCGAGATCCCTGGGGATATTAGGTGGGGCGGTGGCTTCCCGAGACTCTCCACCTTGGTGGCTTAACTAGCTCATGGGCCAAGGGTTGCTACTTCCTCTGTTTAAATTGCTGAAATGTGGTTTCTGCTCAGGCCAACTGTCAGGGTCTCTGGGAAGGACCCTGCCGCCTCCCTGGCCTTTCCAGAAATCACCTGTCACTTTAGAGAGCAGCCAGGAAAACAGTGATTGACACTCCATGGAGAGTTGTCCAGCAAGCCGTTTCTCAAGCCCCTGGGATTCTCAGGGCCCTGCCCAGGGTCTGCACTGGGGTCCTTGCCCCAGCAGGGTCAGCTCTGAGCTTAAGTAGGGACATGCAGAGGAGGGTGCATCTGCCCCCGTCCTCCTACTGGAACTACTGCTCGGAGGCCCTCAACCCTCGGGAAGGGACAGGTGGTGTGGACAGGAGTGGGGCCTTGTGAGCCATTCGGGAGTAAACTTGGTCTCTGGGTCCTTTTCAAGTTCCCAACTGCGTGATGTTTGTGGTTGGGTTGTCTGAGTGGGTCTGGACACATCAGCACCCATCCTGCCCATACTCAATTTCCAGAACTGAGCGTGGCATCTGAGGGTGGCTCAGAGGGGGTGGTCCTCAGAAGGGGCACCAGAGATGCCTTGACCTCCGCCCCCCACCTTGGACTTGGCTGGCCAAGAGCTGCAGGCCCCTAAGCTGACACATGCCCCATCCAGCATGGCCACTGGGACGGATGTGGGCCTGTCTGCGCCTCCGTGTCTGACCGTCTCCCTGGTGCCTGTAGGAATTTTTCTTGAAATGAGGCAAAGCAGAGCAGGAGACGGTAGCCAGGAGACAGGAGCTGGGGGAGGAGGACCGAGGCAGACAGGCCATGGGGTGTGGGGCGGCCAAGTGCCTGGTGCCCTGTGCTGGGCCACATGTTGCTCTTGGCCACAGACACACTTGCGGGAGTGCCCCTTCTCTTTGCCTTGGGCCACAGCCCCTCCCCACAGGAACATCTGGTTCCCAGCCGCCCTCTGCTGGGGGGACCAGGGAAAGAAAAGGACCTCAACTAGGAAAGCTGCCAGCTCGGGGTGGGTTTGAGGCGGGCATAGGCCAAAAGGCAGGCTGTGCCCTGTGATGTTGTCCCATGGGTGTCCAAGTTTGGTCTTTAGAGCTGGACAGCGCCTGGCCCCATTCTCCTCATGAAGAGTCGACAGTAAGAGGTGAGGGAGTCTGAGTGGGTGTGGGGTGACTGGGGGGCTCCAGGGTCTTCTTGCATTCAGGATGGCCTCCCGGCCCCGTGGAGGTCTGTCTATGATGGCTAGGACCAGGGTCCTGGAAGTCTGGCCTTGTGCTGCTGGGCCCTGTCCCTCTGCACCCAGTGTTCAGTCTGTGTCTGCTGCTCAGAGGGGTCGGGGGTGCGGGGACCCTCTGGCCCTGCATGGCAGTCTCCCCCTTCCTTCTTCAGAGCTCCCCAACGTGTCCCTCTTTCCACCCTGCAAAAGCATGCCCTACAGGTGCACATCCAGTGGCCCCCTCAAGCCCCTACATTTTAGGGTGATTCTGTGCCTTCAACCAAAGAACTGAACCCTGGCTGAGGTGGGGGTTAAGGTGCTCACAGGCTGTCCCAGGGAGATCTTGGTGTTCTGTGTCAACAAACAGAGCTGTGGATGTCTGACACTGTGCCTGGCATATAGCAGGCGCTCAGATGCAGGGTCTTTCTGGAAGCCCAAGGCTGCAGCTGCTGGTCCAGCTATAACCAACCTAGCGGAGGAGTGGCTGCTAGACCTAGTGTGGGGGCAGGGCCGTGCCCTCTGGCACTGCAGGCTCTCAGCACACACGGGTTGAAGGGTCAAATGAGGAACTTGAGACGCAGCGCCAGGTCAGTCTTTGCTCCACACGGCTCTGCTGGAGCTCTACATTGGCTGCGGCCTCACCAAACCCGCTGCCCATCCTGCTTTCCTAAGCATGAGGTTGAGTCTCCCAGAATAAGCAAAATGCTCCCTCAGTCCCCAGGGTGGGACTTACTTGTCATTTTTCTAAGTGGAAAATAATGTGTACTTACTGTGACAAAAACGTGACTGTTATTGGGGAAATGAGCAGAGAAGCCAAAATAAGAAAATGTTAAGCATCGTGTTTTCATCACCCACTGATATTTGCTGTCAGCAGCAGCCAGGTGGGTGGCCCCCAGGTCTTCATGGTTGGGTGTGTGTGTGTGTGTGTGTGTGTGTGTGTTTTCAACCGCGTTTTCACTCACAACTGCTCTATGGACGTCTTTATGAACATAAACACTCAATTACTGATTGGGTGCTGCTGGCTGAATCCATCCCCATCTCCAAATATTTCCTTTCCTTTCCTTTCTTTCCTTTCTTCTTTCCCCTTCGTCCCTTCCTCCCTTCCTTCCTTCTTTTCTTCAGACTTTAGATGGGGCACATGTCTTCTTGTCTACCACGATTCCCACCTCCCATGCTCAGTTCACCACCCTAATCAACGGCCTTGTTTCTCTAGTTTCTCACTGTATGGACACACCGTGACCTACTGGGCCAAACTCTCTCTGGACATGGGGGCACTTTGTAAACCTGGCTGGTGGGGGCAGCGGGTTTTAACTGTCTTCTTGAAGCAGCAGACTTTCTGAGTGCAGATAAGGGGAGCATTTGGGGGAGGGGACAGCTTCATGGCTATGCTAGGATCACTTCTGCTGGCACTTACTGCTGTCCCCTGGGTCCCTCTCCCCTCACCCCAAGTTAGAAAGAGAACTAAGCAGACTCCCAGCTGTGGCACATGCTTTTTGGATAGTGGCTCTTGGGTGGTGCCCGAAGGTGAGGGTGGAGGTCAAATCGTGTTGGAAGTTGACCCCAGATGCTAGAGACACGCCAGAGATGAGAACAGGCTCCTGTTTTCCAGGAGCTCAGAGCCTGAGGGCGCTAGAGGAGGAAACCTTCCAGGTTGACTGGTTCTGCCCTGGATGCTGGAGGAGGGACAGCTCCAGCAGACTGAGGCTTCCGGAAGCTTCCTGGAGGCAGTGGCATACGGCTGAGCTCTGAAGAACACTGGGATGGGGAAGGTGGCAGGAGAAGGAGGTGTCCAGACAGAAGAAGGAGTTTGTGCAAGAGGATGAGTGCTCAGGTGACTTGTGTTGGGCCTGGGAGCGCCTCCGGGGGCTGCAGTGAAAGACAGGCTGGGATGATCCAGATGGTGAAGCCCCGGGGCTTAACCGCTTCCTTTATCCGGGGAAGCCTTTGCAGCCAAGGGTGGCATTCAGATCTGCAGTTTTAAAGCTGCCTCTGGAAACAGTGTGGAAGACAGATGGAGGCCGGGAAGCGGCCAGGGCTGGGGAAGAAGAGGTGCGGAGAGGAGGAGGCTTGCAGGGGATGGCGTGGGGCGAGGCAGGGCTGCAGGCCATGTGGGAAGGGAAGCCAGCATGGTGAGGACAGGGAGGAGGAGGTGAGAAGGCTGGGGGCTTCAGAGCAAAGAGGGGTGTTCAGTAGACAGCTACACCTGGAGTCTAGACCAGCGCTCCCCGCCAGAACGTCCAGCCATGGTCAAAGGCACCAGCAGCTGTGCTGTCCAGTGTGGTAGCCACTGGTCGTGTAAGCACTTAAAATGTGGCTCCCGTGGCTGAGAATCGGCTGTTTTATTTTGTTCAACTGTTTGGAATAGTCCCACGTGGCCAGTAGAAACTGTTTGGACTTAACCTTTGCAGGCCTAGGACTCAGCAGTCAGGTGGGGTGAGGACATGGCCTGGGGCGCTCAGGCAGGCATAGGGTTTGGGGCAGGAGGAGCTGATGTGGAGGGCAGCTGTCTTTAAGAGGGAATCAGGAAGCATAAACACCCAGGGACAGTGTGGGCCAGTCCCCAGGGCAGGGGACACCTGCGGGTGCTCTGTGCACTCAGGGGAAAGCATCGCAGCAGAGTGCTGGGGCCCAGGGTCAGTGCCATCTCAGCAGGTGCAGATGGGGCGGGACTGGGTGGCAGGACCACTGGTGGGAGGCAGAGCTGAATTTAATTCTTGACCTATGAGTCACGAAGTTCTGTCATGGGCTGGGCTTCCTCAGAGAACCCCGTAAAATGCTGGGGTGTCCAGCAACCTGAGCAACTTGACAGAGACACTGGTGCAGCCATGAGGGCCGGGTGTGGTGGTGCAGTGGGGCACAGGGCTCTCAGGTCCTTTCTTCCCTCTATGTTGGGAGCGGTCAGGCCTGAGGGTGTCGCTGCTGCCATCAGGGAAGTGGGCGGTGGGCCAGGCCACCTGCAGAGCCACCTCACGGCAGCAGCTGTCAGTGCCTCGTCTCTCTCACACGCTTCCCGGTGTGGGGCAAGCCTGCCGCCCAGGCTTTCCAGCTGGGAGGTGATCTGAGGACAGTGGCTCTACTCAAGGGAATCTTTGTTTCCACTGGGACGGAGTCACCGGGCTGGAAGCCGGGCTGGCCTGGTGCCTGGCAGCCCCTGTGGCCTCCTTGTTTGCAGGGCCCAGGCAAAACTTGAGACCGAGTCCTCGCTCCACTCCAGGTGAGTCCTTCTTGGCCAAGGTGTAGCTGCCTCAGGAGAGGAGGGAGACGTTTTAAGATGAGGAAAATTCTTGGCCTCTTTTCACTCTTTTGTCCTAAGCCAGACATATTCCCTTCCAAGGCGAAAGAAACTTTTGTTTTTTAACTAGCAAGTGGTCCTGGAAGAGCCTGTCTTCATCCCCAGGATTGGGCTTTGGGGGCAACCAGATAATCCCTCCAACCTTAAAAAGTAGATCCTCTTTCTCCAAGACAGAGAGAAGCTTCTTGGGAAAGGGCAAGAGGCAGGTTGAGGGAGGAGATGGGCTCAAAGTGCCCACACCACTCACTTGCAACTTGCTGGAGTTCCTTCTGTGAGGGATCCCACCCACCACTGTCCCCTCCCCACAAGGTTGGGGGAGGCGGAGAGCCTAAGACCAGCGGGGGCTTCCCAGTCATAGAGGGGACATTGGATGTAAATGGGCTTTTGGAAAAGGTGAACATCCGGCACCCTCAATTGGAAACCACTCTGCCTCCTTTTGCCCATCACCAGAGGGGCTTGGTCACCAGGCATATAATGTGACAAGTGGCTTCTGTCACGCAAGGGTTGTGTCAGGTGTCAGAAGGTCCCAGTGGCCAGGAGGGTCCAAAGAACACCCCAGCATGGCAACTTCCTCGTTCTTGGCACCCCAGTACCTGAATCCTCTCCCAGCATCTGGAGAGCTTTGAGTTTCTAAGTAGGAGAATCTCCCAGATGTCAGTGCCAAGGGCGAGGGGCTCCTCCTCGGCTTGCAAGGATATTGGGGGCTGAAGGTGGCAGAAGGAGGTGCTGGGAAGGGATGTTGATGGCTTAGGGATGGTCAATGCTGTGTCAGAACAAAAAGTGTTTGGACGCTGAGCTAAATTGTATTCTTGATGTCGAAGCTGTTAGATGTGGGATAAAGTCCCATCTTATGCCAAGATTCCTTGGGAGATGCATGTAAAATTTTGGGGCAATGTCCAGGCCCTAGAAAAGCAGGATGAAGATGTTTGTCTTGGGTGGGCTGGTGTCTGGGAGATAGCCAGCGCCCCTGGAAAGCACCTGACACAGGAGACGCACAGGAAGGAGAGGGGCTCTCTGGGTGCTCTTACCAAGGGCTGGTAACAGATTAGACGTGGCGCATGCAGGGGAAGAAAGAGACCGAATGACCCAGACCTCTGCTTGCTGCTTGTTCCCAGAACCGAGCTGTGCAATAGAAATTTCTGCAGCGGTGGAAACGTTTCCGGTATGGTTGGCAGTGTGCACTATTCAGCACTTGCTGTGCAGCTGGGGGGGCTGAGGAGCTGAATTTCGAATTTTATTTTATTTTAATTAATTTAACTTTAGATAGCCACACATGACCAGAAGCCACTGCATTGGACGGCACAGGACTGTGGCATTACCTACTTTCTAACTTGCTTGAACATTCGCCATTCTGTCTTGAGCTCTACTCAGATGCCTACCTGCTCCCTTCACTGGACTGCTACACGCTGGGGGTCAGGGAGTATATTTAATATATGGTCAGGTCACTTCCTCCCAAGCTCTTGCACAATGTGGTGCAAATCATGGGCATTCAGCAAACACGGCCTGGGTTAGATCATCAGCTGAGAGCACAGCTTGGAATTGTCTTCCAAGGCTCCTTCTAATTCATGGAGATTATAGGTTTCTCACTGCCCAGAACAATTGCTCCCTCAATGAGGATTAAAGAAGAAGGAAAACAGTGTTTCCAAAATGTCTATCAGATGGACTGGGCTGGAGGGAACAGCAGGACAAAACCCCCGCAGGATCTCAGAGCCACAGGTGTACCCTGTTAGGACATGGCATGAGACCAAGATATAACAGGACAAATTGAAAACAAATATAAGGAAATTTGGACTTGAGCATGAATATTTCCTCCTTAAAGGAGCCACCACAGGTCCACACGAGGTCTAGGAAGGGGTCAAAATCGTGAATAAGGAAATATCTATTCCAGGGCCTGTATCAGCCCCATCTCTCCAGCCTGCCGCCCACCTCCTGGAAAGGGGGATTCACTCTTGTTGGGGGGAGGTTAAAGTGGAGGTGGGTGGGCTGGGGAGAGGGGTGCCACAGGTCCTCAGGGACAGCGGTGGGAGAAAAATGTGGTGAAGTTATCATGGGATTCAGCTGTTACTCACAGCATTTGGGAGAGGCGAGTAAAGAGCTTGAGTCACACTGGAATTGTCTTCAGTTGCCTGGACCGCAACACAGTCTGGAGACTGGGCCCTGTGGGTCTCAGCTCATGAGGGTCACACATCATCGGTCAAGACGTCCTGGGGGCTGCTTCCCTGGACTTGTCTAGCACATTCTCTGACTGACCTCACTGGGGGCAAAAGCTCACCCTTGTGGGGGACTTCATTTTGCTAGAAGTTGCTAAAAGTGATCTGGAGCCAAGTTTGGTTAGATATTGGACAATATTGTTTTTGCTCAAAAGAGACTAAAATGATCCCATAATGTCAGGATACTGACTTTGCTGTAGGATTTGGTAAAATGGTCCTTAAGATCTTTTCAGTGAAGGTAAGATTTCAGTCTGGATTTGCTCCATCTCCCAAGAGGAGGCTCTTGGCCTGAGCCCATTAGCCTGGGGGGGAGGGGGTGGTTCCGGCTCTCTGCTGGGCATCTCAGGTCCTAGCCCTGAGGACACCGTCATCCCTAACCCAGTTGTGTCCCAGACCTTGTCTCTTCTGAGCCAGGAGTGGAAAGCCTCTTTTCCAGACTAGAAAGGGATGTACCAAGGTGCAGAAGGTGCTTCCACTGAGGCAGAACACTGGTTCTCAGCTGAGCAATTTTGTCCCCAGGGCAGGCATAAAGAGCAATGTGGACTTACTTGTGGTGGTCACAACTGGGTGGGGTGGTGCTAATGGCATCTAGTGTCCTCCAGAGCACAGGACAGCCCCCTGCCACAGGGGGTCATCCAGCCCTGAGTGTCAGTGGTGCTAAGTTGGAGAAATCCCCGGTTACTTTTTATTTAACTTTTGTTGTTACTTTCCAACTTTTGTAAAACGAATATATATATATATATCACTTTGGATTCTGAAAAAAAAAATGCTTACAGATAGGAAAACTTCTTTTCCTTTTAACTGGTGCAACCTTGGCACTTAAAAGGCAAAAAGAGTAATTACTAAGGCGCAGAGGAAAAACAGAGAAATAGAGAAATAAACAGATTTAGAGAATTTCACTGAGGGGTTTGAGAAGGCTTCAGGAATAATACAAGACACTTGAGCTGGGTTTTTGAAAACAGGGTAGATAGGATTTTGTTGTCATTTGAAGTCAGTATATCTGAGTTCAAACACAGCTGCCCTGCTTAAAAAATTGGGCAGTCTAACGCTAATTAGCCTCTTGAAATTTTCTTATGTATAAATTTGGTATAATAATGAAGGAATATTGTCTCTGTAAAGGAGTCACCACAGGTCCAGATGAGCCCTGTGGTGAGGCCCTCGCACCTAACCCTAACTTACAGGGCTGTATGGGTTGACTGAACTGATACACCTCACCTGGGGCAGTGCTGTTCCCCTTAGCCTGGTTGTCAGTAGAAGGAAGGAGAAAGGGCCCCCCTGGCCAAGGAAAGAGTATACAGGCAGGTGGGCAGGTGTCAGGCTTCTGGGGACAGTGGTGGCTTGAACCTGGTACTCCTAAGTGTGGTCAGCAGACCAGCAGTGTTGGCAGTCCCTGGGGACTTTCTGAAAATGCAGACCCTCAGGACTCTGGCTTTGCTGAATCAGAAGCTGCATTTTGACAAGGGTCCTCAGGTGTCCACATTTCAGTTTGAGAAGCAGGGTGGGGATACAAGACAAGTGAAGGCCAGAAGGGGGGAGTGCCCTGCCGAGGGGCCCAGGGAGATGGCAGATGGATAGATGACTTAGATAGATATTCTATGAACTAACGTGCACGTACACACTTTCTTTGGCAAGTGGTGGGGAGGTATCAGAGACTTTGGGTAGGGGCCGATTCAAGAAGCCTCTTGGTCATTGGATGGTCTCTGGGCCCCAACCTTGAGAGGGATGGCTGGTTGGTAGAAAACTTGGGGGTGTGGGGCCCAGCTAAGCCACTGCAGTGGGTGAGGTGGGGGCCACACGGGAGACCCAGCAGAAGTGTCCAAGGTGGGGAAGGAGAGAGATTGGGTGGCCGGGTGCCTCTCCCTACTCTCACTCCTGAGGCCCCATGCTCACCATCTCCCATGGTGGGGAGCTTTTCCAGCCCACCTGAGACAGCCTGCACAGTGTGCCCTGGGGTGCAGACTGCCGCCATGAGTGGGGTGAGCGGCTGACCGGAAAAGCACTTGGCTGCTTTCCCTACTTCAGCTCAAGAACAGCCCCTGGCAGGCTCATTGGGAGCATCTGTGGACACTTCCTTCTAGAACAGTGGTTCTCAACCTTCCTAATGCCTTGATGTATTTTCATTGTTACAGAGTGGTTGTGACCCACTGGTTGAGAAACATTGTTCTAGAAGGACTACATCGGCACTGGATGAAGAGGGTCCTGTCCCAAGCATTTGCCGAAAGCACCATGAGTGAGAGGCCTGGGGTGGCTTCGGGTGCATGATGACTGCCCTGGGTCTGGGCTGGACATGTCCTGAATTAGATGCTGCGGATACTCAGTGGTGCTCCCTCTGGTGGCCAGAAACCAGATTGCATTCACTTTCCCACATGCCTGCCCACCTGTGAATGGCCCGACAGGGAGCCAGCGTTGCGTGTAGTTAAGGGGACAGCCATTGTGCAAGGCTCACTTGGGATTTGTGTTCATTGTCCTAAGATGGGTGGGGAACAATTGTTTGTGGGGGCCAGTGGCTGATGGACTCTCCTTCCTGAGAGGCTGGGTGGGTACAGACGGTACCTTGCTCAATGACACTTTAACACCAGTCTGCAGGTGTGTTTGTGAGTGTGTGCATCTGAGTATGATTGTGCTTGTGAGTGTGTGTGTCCAAGTCAGCGTGAGTATGCATGTGAATGCAAGTGTGTGCATGAGTAGGTGCATGTGTGTGCATGTGACCGTGAGTAGGCGCATGTGTGTGCGTGTGTGTGCATGTCACCATGAGTAGGTGCATGTGACTGGGTGTGTGTGTGTGTGCATGTGAGTGTGTGCTGTGAGGGTGCATGTACATGTGTCTGTGGGCACGTTGAGAGTGTGGGCATGTGAGGTGTGTGTGTAGTGGTTCTCCCAGAGGATCATGACGGAAGCATCTCCCAGTGATGCATGCCTGGGTGAGCCCCTCAGGTTTCCTGTCAGTTTCTCTGCAGAATCCCTCCCTAACTGGTGCCTTCCCAGCACGTCCCTTTCCCACCAGGGCCCTGTAGGAAGATGGGCTCCCCGAGATGGGGACCTGTGCTGGCCTGCTGCCTGCTACTGGCTGTTGCCTGTGGCCCAGCCCTGAGCCTGGTGCCCCGTATCCAGCATGAAGAGCAGGAGCAGGAGGGGACCAAGGAGCCGCCAACCCCGCCGGACCACACTGACAGGTGAGGGCTGAGGGTGTGACTGCAGGGGTTCCGCCTCTGGCCCAGGTGAAGTGCACTGTGAGGTGCCCCAAGAAAAAGCCAAAGCTGTGGGGCAGCCCTCGTGGACTCTGGCCCCCGGGGCAGACAAGCCATTCCTCCTTTCAGTGACATGGGCGCCCTATTGGAAACTGCAGATAGTGAGCCAGCCTCATCCCAAGCCTGAGGGAGAAAAGAGCAGCCCAGGTCTCCAGCCCTGCTTTCTGTTTGCCGTTCCATCCTTGCTTTGTCTCTTGACGGTGTCTGCTGGGGCCGGGGGAGAGGGTTGGCAGAGACTGGGCGGCCAGGTGCTGGCTTTCCTGGAACTGTTGTGGAGGACACGGATGTGCCTTTGTGTCCTCAGTCTGCAGTGACTTATACACTCCAGGCCACTTGGACTGTTTCACAGGACGCACAAACTGCTATTCAACCATGCAAGGTCCCCGAGGCCTGGGTGACAGCTCAAGGCTGGCTTTGGGTGTCTTTGATGCTTTGAGCACCTGGCTGACTTAGTACTTGAGACTTCAGGCTATCTTAGAACACAGCGGAATTGGGCAGGTTTAGGTGCCCAGCCACACCATTCCTTTCTTCTTCTTTCTCTTCTTGTTTTGACCAAGTGTCAGCTGTCAGCCAGGCCATGCACTAGGTGCTGGGCAGCACACGAGAGGCACTGTCCTGGCCTCTGGGAACCCTGAGGCCATGAGGGAGACAGGCATACAGAGGAATGAGGCCCAGGTAGACCAACAAGAGTGAACTAGGTCTCAAAGGACACCTGGAGGCCTCCCGGGTGCAGGCAGAGGGGAAAGCTGCCTGGTAGCCCGAGTGATGCGTGCAGAGGCGTGGCTGGGGTGCAGCTGGTGCAGGAGGGTACAGGGAGGCAGCTGAATCTAGTGCGGGAGGGGCGCACCTGAGCTGAATGCTATAGGAAACTGGAGGGGTCAGTGGTGGAGAGGTTTAGAAGTGACAGTGTTCTAGAAGGAATGCTGAAGGGAGGTAGCAAAAGGATGAATTACTGTGGAGAAAGATTCTAAGAGAGCAGCGGAAATGGTGACGGTGCATCTGAAGTGAGAAGGGTCAAGGACACAATACTGGAGGTACCGTGGGGTGAGCTCAGAAGCCTCAGGACTCTGTTGAATGTGGTGGGGAGACCAGGGAAGTCCCTGGAGCGAGGCTGGAGGCATCATCCTGGGCTCTAGGAGTGGAGGGACAAGGACAGGGATTTCAGTTTGGGACATGTGACATTGGTGGGGCCTGTTGAATCCTTAGATGGAGACTTCTGCTGAGAAGTTTGAAGTCAAGGTCTGGGGCTTAGGAGAGAGGGACGGGTGGATAGCGTCTGTCTGGGGTCCTGGGCTTATGGGCAGTTGAAGTTAGGGTACACAGATCCACTTTCTGGGTTTTCTGGGATTTAAAAGTGGGAGCAGAGTTAGGTAAGAAGCTGACCCACTCAGAGGGACTTTGCTGCCACTGAGATGGGTTGTCACACAGCTCTGGAACCAGGGCAAGAAAAGCCACGGAACAGAGCAGGGTGCAGTACCGTCAGATGCCATGAGGTGGTAGCATGGAGCCGTCACCGCCTGTCCTGTTAGTGAGCCGGTCCTTCAAATGTCAAGTTGGAGAATTCATGGTCTCCAGCTGCTGCTATAGCTGGAAGGAATCCTGAAGATCAAGTTGAACTCTCTCATGTATGAATATATCATTTTCTGGAATCAGAGACAAGAGATAGGGAGCCACTGTATTGTCCTACATCAGCGGAAGGCCTGTTGCTCCTGGAGGGGCAGGTTTCTCCCAAGCAGCCTCTGCATGGCCTGCAAGTTACTGGTGTTTGTGTTGTTAGTGTTTCTGAGACTGTTACTGTTGTTGATAAAGGGCAGGGGGCTCTTTCTGAAGTGTCATTTAAGACCCTAGAGTTCTCCATGTGCCCAGTTTAACAAGGAGCCTTGAACATCCAGGTGAGAGGAAGAAGGCAGGTCAGCTGCGCCAGACCCAGGAGCAGCAGAGGAGAGAGGCGTTCACAGGCCGGGAGGCCATGACTTTCATTGTGGTGCTTTATTCCCTCAGGGCTGAAGAAAAACATGAAAAATACAGCCCCAGCCAGGACGAGGAGCTGCCCACTTCCCAGTGCTTTCGCTGCTGTGACCCTGCTGCCCCCCTGTACCCGGTGGCCCCAGTGCCCCAGATTAACATCACCATCCTGAAAGGTCAGACTGTGGCAAGGACCAGCGCAGGGCCTCTCCTGGGGCAAGACAGAACCCTTCAGTGGGGCTGGGCAGGGCACAGCCAGGCTGTCTCCTGGAGGCGAGGCAGGGAAAAGTCTGATTTTGAGGCTCTGGCCCCCTTCCTAGCAGAGGGATGAGGAAGGGGCCACAGGATCAAGAACGGGGGAGGGGGCCCAAGGGCTGCCCCCCACCCCTGGGTGTAGACTGTAGACTTCTGCAATTTTTGTCTTGAGGCTTGGTGCCCCTGGTCTGCTTTCTGAATGCCACCCACTCTCCACAGCCCTGCACACAGCACCTGACCTTGCCTAGTCCCACAGAATCTGACAGGAATGCTTGCACCCCAGATGCCCCAGCATCTGCAGTTCATCTGCTCTGAGTGAACCTGGCCACAGACCCTGTTGCTTTTGGACAAACCCATGTGTTCCCTTTTCTTTGCCAGAACTCTCCAGAAGGAAAAACAGACACCAAAACCGATTGCTTCTGGATGAGGATAGAACTCCCTGGACTGAGTCTGTTTGCCCAGTTTGGGAATTCAAGTGCCCTGGTGCCAGGATGGGGGCCGCACAGCAAGGCAGGGCAGAAGTGAGGCCGGCAGGTCACAGCTCGCAGCCCAGGTCCAGGCGACCACTCAATGCCACCTGTTTTCCTGTCCCTTTTAGGCGAGAAGGGTGACCGCGGGGATCGTGGCCTCCAGGGGAAATACGGCAAAACAGGCTCTGCGGGCGCGCGGGGCCACGTTGGACCCAAAGGGCAGAAAGGTTCCGTGGGGGCCCCCGGGGACCGATGCAAGAACCACTACGCCGCCTTCTCCGTGGGCCGCAAGAAGCCCCTGCACAGCAGCGACTACTACCAGACGGTGGTCTTCGACACGGAGTTCGTGAACCTCTACGGCCACTTCAACATGTTCACGGGCAGGTTCTACTGCTACGTACCCGGCATCTACTTCTTCAGCCTGAACGTGCACACCTGGAACCAGAAGGAGACGTACCTGCACATCATGCGCAACGCGGAGGAGGCGGTGATCCTGTACGCGCAGGTCAGCGACCGCAGCATCATGCAGAGCCAGAGCCTGCTGCTGCAGCTGCGCGAGCAGGACGAGGTGTGGGTGCGCCTCTTCCGCGGCGAGCGCGAGAACGCCATCTTCAGCGACGAGTTCGACACCTACATCACCTTCAGCGGCTACCTGGTGAAGCACGAGGCCGAGCCCTAGCCAGACCCCGCCCGCCCCGCGCCCCCGCGCCCCCGCCCGCCGCGCTCCAGTCCTGGCCGCCCCGCGCCCCCGCACCGCGCTCCGCACTGCGCGCACCCCGGGGCCCAGAACCGGGCTGCCGCGTCTGTCGCCTCCTCCCCTCCTGGTTTTCTTGGCCTCTGCCTCCCTAGCCTCGGCGGCATTCAACCAGGAGGCCAGTTTTGCCCCTTCCTGGAGGGCTGACGGCAGATGAGGTCACCGGGTGGGGCTCCCTTCTGTGAGCACATCCTTAAGTGACTCCAGACAGCCGCAGGGTGTCCCAGCGTGCAGCACCCCTGCCTGCTTGTCTCCCTGTAAATGATTAGGCAAATTCTAAAGGTTGTAAAAGGAGCAAAGAAAACAGTGGAGGAAAAAGGAAAGTGTTGTTATTTGTGCCTTTTCAACCGGCTGGCTCCCTGGGGAGGGTCCTTTTTGCTGGAGGTTGCTAGAGGCTCTGTCCAAGAGAAGAGCTAAGGCAGAGGCCAAGGGGCACCCAGGAAACCACATCTGGCTTAATTTTTTCAGGCCACATGTGAGACTTCTTGGGAGACAGCTGGGCCAATGTTCATGTCTTGGTGACATCCCTGTGGCCTTGCCCAAGGCTCAGCTGGTCTTTCTGAGCCACAACAGTGAGGGCATTGCGGCTGGGGCAGTACCTGTCAGCCTCCCAGAGGGACAGCCAAGCCCCCTGCCATTAGCTCTGAGCTGAGTTCTGGGCTCCTGACTGCAGCGGGGGACCTCAGGGACCCCCAGACCTGCTGATGTTTCTATGAGGAGCAAAGCTCCCAGTACACCCAGGCACGGTGCTGCTGCACGCCTCACACCACCCTGAGTCCTAGGGGGGGGTTCTCCCTGCCTCTCAGCCTGTTCCTCCTCCCACTCAGAGCAGCCACGGAAGGCCCAGGCCTTTAATTCTGTTCCTATCCTGCACACTGCCTCCCAGTCCCTTCCTCCAGGGTCCAGCCTTCCCAGCTCTGCAGTTGCTGTGCTGCTTTGCAGCCAGGCTGATGGCACCATCCAGATCTTTGGCCTTTCTCAGGGTCCCAGAACAGGGAGAGGTGGAGGAGTCCTGTAGCTTCAGTCCTGAGCCAACATAAAAGGGGAACTGTTTCCCAACAGTGGAGGGAACTAACGCCCTGGAAGCCGGTGTCAGACAGGCAGTGGCCCCTGTGGCTCTTTCGAGTCCTCCAGAGCAGGCTGCTGCATCTAACTGGTGCTCTGGCTCTGTCCCCGGCAGCTGGCAGCCCTGCGTTCACTGACCTCGAGGACCCCACAGCTCTTCCCCACCCTGCCAGGGTCATTCTGTCTGCTGTGGCCCCTGAGCCCCCCACGTGAGCCTTCCTCCCACTGCCTGGTGACCCCTGATTCTGACTGACCACTCTTCCCTCTCTGGGCCTGGCTGCGGGGTCTGGGGTCTGCATGTGCCACCCTGCAATGGACTTCTGCTGGTCAGACTTGGGGCATGCCCACAGGCAGAGTGCTGCCCACTGCTTGAGCTCCCCAGTGTTCTTCCTGGAAAACATTAAACTCCGAATTGTGTTTTTCAACATCCTGGCCTTGTCTGTTTGTGCGCTGAACTGAATCCCCTTCCCTTTCCCCTGTCCACCCTGTGCCCACCCCTGCCTGGGGGGCCCTCGGCCTCATACTGGGGCCGTGTCTTGTCCCTCGCTGGGTGCTGGGGGGTGGTGGCTCATGGCTGGGGCAGGAGCCAGGGGCTGGCCTTCTTGGGCAGGACCACGGTGTCCTGGGAGAAGCAGGAATGGTGAAGGCAGTGACTTGGCTGTGGCTCCACAGCCTGGACAACTGTGTTTGCTTCCTGGGGCAGCCAAGCAGAACACCACACACAGGATGGCTTAAAACAACAGAGATTTATCCTCTCACAGTTCTGGAGACCAGATGTCGGAAATCAAGGTGTCAGCAGGGCTCTGTTCCCTCGGAAGTCTCCAGGGGTGGCTCTGACTGCAGCTCTTCCAGCTCCTGCAGGCCCTAGGCATCCCTGGGCTTTGGCCTGCAATGCCCCGGCCTCTGCCTCCATCTCTCTGGGGTTTCTCCTCTCTCTCATTCGCAGGTCCCAGAGATCAGGTAGACACATCTTTCTTGGTGATTCAGTTCAACCTGCTGCACAGCAGCTCAGAGGTTTGAGCACACCCTTCAGTAGCGCCCTTCATGTCCAGCCCCAGTGGGGCAGCACAGAAGTTTCTTTTTGTCTCTAATGCTGCCAAGCAGGTCAGTGGCCAGGCGTTTACCCACACACAGGGAGCAGGACAGAAGTTTCCTTGCTCCCTCTGATATCAGCAGGCTGGAAAACAGCTGGTCTCCTCCTCTGCCTGGTCTGGGGCGAGCCCACTGGTCCTGCTGGTCAGGGCCAGGAGCTCTTGGCAGGACAATGAGCAGGCCCCCTTCTTTACAGAGCTGAGGCTGGGCTTTCTGTGCAGAGGGCCAGGGGTATAGAGGCTGAGTGCCTTTTCCAAGGTGCCTGCAAGGAACCAGGCAGCTTTTCCAGGCAGAGTCGTGCAGGTGGAGCACCTCTTCTGATGTCCTCCCTCTGTGTGCTCCTCCTGCAGGCCTGCCAGCCGGCCTGTGGCTTTGCTCACTCTTCCTTCCCCTCTCTCTCCTGCTTTGTGGCTGGTCACCGCAAGGCACTGGGGGCACAGGGAGGGTAAGATATGTCCTTGCCTTCCTGAGAATTTTCCTGGGATTTTGACTGTGGTGTGACACAGGGGTCACCCTTCTCCAAATTGCATGTTGGGTAGTAAAAGCTGTCTGCTCCACCTGCCACCCCGTCCTACCCAAGCAGTTGACCTCAATGGGGTCTTTTCCCTGTTTCCTATCCCCAGCAAGTGAGAAATTGGTTAATGTCTCTGGAAACGACTTGGAAAACTCAGTTGCAAAACAAATATCAGTGTTTTAGCAGGAAAAAAAAAAAAAAAAAAAACAACCCTTAGAAATGGCTAATGACTCAGCCAGAGGAAAAAATTACTTATATTAGGACTCTCAGGAGCCGTTGTGACCAGCGGTGGGAATGAGGCTGCTATATAATTTTCTATATAGTTCACTATGGGAACACAATGGCATGACAACAAGCTGGTTTCACTGGGCCACTATACCTGGGATAAAATGAGATATTCTCACCCAGGTCATGAATCAAACAAACAAACAAACAAACAAACAAACAAACAAACACAGAATGTAACAGAAAATAAACAAAATAAGAAGTTGCCACATATGAAAGAATGGAGTTGGGCCCCCATCTCACACCATAGACAAAAATTAATTCAGGGTGGTGCCTGTGGCTCAAAGGAGTAGGGAGCTGGCCCATATGCCAGAGGTGGCAGGTTCAAACTCAGCCCTGGCCAAAATTGCAAAAAAAAAAAAAAGAATAATAATAATAATTTAAAATATATCAAAGGCCAAACTATAAGAGCTAAAACTACAAAATTCTCAGAAGAAAGCTTAGGCATAAATCTTCATGACCTTCCACTAGGCAATGGTTTCTCAGCTATGACGCCAACAGCATAAACAACAAAAGAAAAAAACAATAAAAGTCATCAAAATTTTAGAATTCTGTTTATTAAAGGACACCATCAGGAAAGTGAAAATACAACTCACAGAATAGAAAAAAACATTTGCAAATCATACGTCTGATAAGGGGCTTGTGTCTAGACTATATAAAGAACTCTTGCAACTCAACAATAAAAAGACAGCTAATCAGCAGGATATGGCAGCTCACACTTGTAACCCCAGCACTCTGGGAGCCCAAGGCGCGTGGATCACTTGAATTGAAGTGTTTGAAACCAACCTGAGCAAGAGGGAAACTAGAAAAGATAGAAAAACGAGCTGGGTCTTGGGGTCGCAGCTACTTGGGAGGCTGAGGCAGGAGGATCGTTTGAGACCATGAGTTTAAGGTTGCTATGAGCTGTGACACCACAGCACTCTAGCCAGGGTGACAGAGTGAGACTCTATCTAAAAAAAAAAAAAAAAGAAACAAAGAAAAGAAAGAAAGAAAGGACAAGTAATCCAAAAAAAGTGGGCAAAGGATCTGAATAACTATATACTCGAGTATAAGCCGAGTTTTTTGGGCACAAAATTTGTGCCGAAAAACCCGAACTTGGCACAAATTTTGTGCTGAAAAAACTCGGTTTATACTTGAGTATATACGGTAATAGGATGACTCTATCATGAAGACAGGTGATAACTGATGTTGGTGAAGATGTGGGAAACTGGAACACTCATGCACTGCTGCCGGGAGTGTAAAGTGGTGAAATAGCCTGGAAGTCCCTCAAAATGTTCAACGTAGAGCTGCAGCTGGCCTACAGTTCCACTTCTACATACACCCCAAAGAAATGCACATGTCATGCAAAAACTTGTAGGTGGATGTTCCCAGCAGCATTATTCATAATAATGCAAAAGTGGATGTAATCCAAATACCCATCAGCTGATGAAGGGATAAAAAGCTGTGGTCTGTCCATGCAAAGGAATATCACTCAACAGCAAAAAGGAATAAAGTGCTGACACATACTGCAACATCGGTAAATCTCAAAAATATCATCTGAAGGGAAGGAAGCCCCCATGCAGAAGACCATGCGTGATGGATTCCATTCGTATGAAATGTCAGGAACGGGCAAATCTGTAGAGACAGAAAGTGGGTTAGGGGCTTCCAGGGGCTGAGGGTGGGGAGATTGGGGGAGCTGCTAATGGATATCTAGTTTCTTTTTGGAGTGATGAAAATATTCCAAAATTGATTATAGTGGTGATTGTGTAACTCTGTGACTACACTAAAAATCATTGCATTATACACTTTAAAAGGGTAAATTATATGTTATATAAATTATTTTTCAATAAAGTGGTGATAAAAACAAAGAGAAAACACATAAAAACCAAAAATCCAGGATGCCTTGTCCTTCTCTATTGAGGACTAGGAGGTTCTAGAGCTCTGGAGTTACAACCTTCAGGGTCTGTCATGGGCCGTTTGGTCTGGGCTTTGGCTTACGACAAGGCCAGGGGCTGGGGTCAGTTACGTGGGATGGGAGTGTCAGGGTTAGTACTTCCAAGAACATTGTTAAGCAAGCATTTTTGAATCCATTGATGGGTGAGATCATGGAATCAGTGGGAGGCTGACTCAGGTGCCAGGGGACGCATCCCACGAGGGGTGACTAAGTGAGACCAAGCCTTCCTCTCTGAAATCCTTCCACAGATAAAGCAGGGATTGGGAAGCAGTGGTGACCTCAACTGGCCCCAGTATCCAGCCCCGGTGAGGGAAGAATGGAGCAGAGCCTATTTCTCACTACACAGATGGCCCAGCAAGGACAAAGAATTTCTATTCCAGAGACTTTCACAAATAGGATTAGAAATCTATATGCTTTGGGTAATTTGGAAGCCTCCCTGCTTAAAGCCTGATAAAAATGTTCCAGCTGTTCCATTGAGATAGCTGCTAAGTTAGTTGTCCATGTGGTCTGAGATCCTGCTTGCTAAGATATTTAACAAGGTATTAAATGCTTACCAGGCGGGAAGAATCCCCCTTACCACAGGGAGTCATCACAATCAATATATACAACAACCCTGCTTGCCACACTCGGGGAGATGAGGGAAACGTGACTAGATCTAGATTAAAGTTCTAGAGAACTTTAATACTAATACTAACAATACAGAGGCCAATGGAAACTCAGCTTAGAACGTGATGGATAGATATACCAGCCTATTGTTATGGGGAGAAAAGTCGGTGAATCAGAAGAGAAATCAGAAGAAAATATTTAGAAAGAAGCACTCAGAGAAAGAAATAATGGAAATACAGAGTAAAAAACGTATCTGTGCAGAAGTGACAGTAAGAAAGCCCAACATATGTGCAATTGGAGCCCCGGAAGGAGAAGTGAGAGAGAAAAGGCAACAGAGACAATATTTAAAGATAAAATAGCTGAGAAATTCACCCAATTGCTCAAAGTCACAAGGGCACAGATTCAAGAGACCCAGTGAATCCCAAGTAAGACAAAAACAAAAACAAAACAAAAAACTTCATGCCCAGCCTGTCACATTGCTGTAAAACTATTAGAAACCAAAGGCAAAAAGAAAATCTTAAAAACAGAAAGTGGGGAAACTCTTTGCTTTCAAAGGATCAATAATAAATGGCTTTTCAGGCCTGTGGTGGCTCACGCCTGTAATCCTAGCACTCTGGGAGGCCGAAGTGGGTGGGTTGCCTGAACTCACTGGTTCAAGATCAGCCTGAGCGAGAGTGAGACCCTGTCTCTAAAAAAACAGCTGGGCATTGCATAGGGTGCCTGTAGTCCCACTTACTTGGGGGGCTGAGGCAAGAAAATTGCTTGAGCCCAGGAGATTGAGGTTGCTGTGAGCTGCGACACCACGGCACTATACCGAGGGTGACAAAGTGAGACTGTCACAACAACAACAAATAAAAATGAAAGAAAAAAAATTGACCTCTCGACAGAAAGAGCAGAAGTCAAAAATATAGTAGAATGGGGAGGTGCCTATGGCTCAAAGGAGTAGGGTGCTGGCCCCGTATGCCGGAGGTGGCAGGTTCAAACCCAGCCCCGGCCAAAAACTGCAAAAAAAGAAAAGTAGTAGAATGGTACATATAAATGGCTAAAAAATATTAATAATAACTCAATGTAAAGTTCTATTTCCAATTAAAATATTTTTTTTGAAAGACATTTTCAAACAATCAAAAATTGGGAGTGGCGCCTGTGGCTCAAAGGAGTAGGGCGTCAGCCCCATATGCCAGAGGTGGTGGGTTCAAATCCAGCTCCAGCCAAAAAAAACTGCAAAAAAACAACAAAATTAAAAAAAAAAAAAAAATTGGGAGAATCTGCTGTCCCTGTAAAACGTCCCCTCCAGAAAGTATGAAATGATCTCAGAGGGAAGACGAGAATGTCAGAAGGAATAAGGAGCAGCAGGAATGATGCATTTGGTGGTAATTCTAAATGAATATTGCCTATGATCACCATCCTGGAAGGCAGTGTGAAAGTTCTCAAGATGTCAAACTCAGAGTTACCCACGTGCCTTGGCAATCCCACTCCTAAGAATGTACTTGAAAGAAATAAAAACGTGCCCCCCCAAACCTGTACTCAGATGTTCACAGCAGCATCATTCATAACAGCAAAAAAGGGAAACAACATAAATGTCCATCAAAGGATAAGTGAATAGGTAAAATGTGGTGTATTCTCATAAGGGAATATTATTTGTCAATGAAAGAAAGGGAACTCTGACACATGCTACAGCTGAGGGAAGGAAGCAGTCACGGGAGACAGCATGGTTGGTGATCCCGTTTGGAGGACACTCCAGGGTGGGCAAAGTCACTGGGACAGAAGGTAGTTTAGAGGCTGCCAGGGGCCAGGAGTGTGTGCACAGGTTTGCGTGTGGGGTACTAGGGAGTGACTGCTAATGGGTGCCTTTTTGGGCTGTAGTAAAATTAAACTGCAGTGATAGCCGCACAACACTGACTTGTTAAGGAAAAAAGTGTTCGATCGCTGTTGGTAAAGCAGGGCAGGGCAGACTTCATTTAGAACCCATCCAGCAGGATCTCGTGGAGGGGGCGAGAGACTGGGCTCAATTCTGAATACAGCAGGGGCAAGCGAGACATTTATAGCCAAAGAGCAGGATGGGGTCAGTTCATGGAGAATTACCAAGAGGAAAATCAGGGGTAGGGGATTCTGGCCAAACCAACCCCAAAAGACTCATGCTGGTGACAAGCCAGTGTGACCGGATGGCAGACAGTGGAGGATGAGGGAGCTGACCACACATCAAGGATGATCAGATATTTAGGTGACTTGGGGAGGGGGGGCAGTTCTTACCAAACTGACAGTAGGTTTTTTGCTAAAACTGGATTTTACAAGCAAGTGCACAGGGGCCTAGGAGGAGGTCCAAGAGCCTGACTGCAGTTTAGCTACAGAGAACCTCTCTCTGTCCCTCCTCTTCTTTCCTTGGAACAATGTAAGTCCATTTTCTTGCCTGGTCACCTGTTGTGTATTAAGGATCAGCGTGGGCATAGAGGAAGCTCCTGGATGGTGTGAGCCATTAGGCTTTCAATGAGGGAAGTTTAGTGTTTATGAAAACAAAATAGCAGAGGTTAATAGTGAGAACAAACTATAGGCTCAGTTTCTGATCCAGACGGTAGCCAGTCCAGGAGGTTTCTAGGTGCTGGGCCTGGAGCACTTGGGCAGGTGCAGGGCAGGTGGTGGCAAGACGCAGGTCTTCCCAGTTTTCCATCTGGCTGTCGGGAAGGCCATCCACACACGCCCTGTGGTCGCTTCTCTGGAGTTTATATCAAGTCTTCAGCTTGGAGGGCTTCGGGAAAAGGTTAGTTTTAATTTCAGTGATTCTACATCAGAAGGGCAGGTGAAAACTGGAAATATGAGTTTGGAGAGCTGTCCCCAGATGCTGGAGGAAACTGGAAGGATTCAGGATCCAGTCCAGACTGCAGGCAGATAATAAAGCATTGGAGAACACGAGCAGGGCTGGAATCTAATATTGGATGCACTAGAGTTTTCTCCTGAAACCTACCCCGTCGCCTTTACCCTAGTTAAATTTCCCCTGTCCCTATGGCTGTTTATGACACAGCCGCTTTTTCCTCCTCCCACAGACCCAATATCCAACATACCCCATAGTTGCTCACTGTGATGACTCCAATGGTCAACACCAGACTCACATAAGCAAGTTCTCCCTTTGCATGTGTTTTCTTTAAGCTAGCAATCCCCAACCCCCACAGGAAAGCACAGTCCCAAAGGCCCTTTCTCTCGGTCCCTCACTTCCCACCCTCCTGTCTGTGGACTCCCCAAAGGCCCCATGGGCTTCCTGGTCTCTCCAGGATCTGTGAGTAATAAACTGCTTCCTCTTCTGTATCTCACCTGACCCACACACCTGAACCTCCCTTCCTGGTCAGGACTCTCCTACAGAGTGGCTATCTTGGTAGGAACAAACTGGGTACAGGTTGCACAAGAGCCACGACCACCAGTATAAACAAGTCTCCTGTGCTAAGGACACCGGTCACAGGTCACAGACACTTAGACATTCACCCTCCCACCAGGAAAAAGACATATTCTGTGAGAAGTGCACTGTAAACATTCAGGACCTGCTGCCCTAGAGCCTGTCTCAGCAGGGCTACAGTGCACAGCCGCTCTCCAGGGAGACATGGAGACCTGGTGAGAGGAAAATCATACCACCACCCAAAGGCCCACTTAAAATGGTTGAGATGGTAAATTTGTTATGTATATTTTATTATAATAAAAGAAACTGGGGGAAAACGATACGGAAAGGAGAGGCGGATGATTTTTGGAGTTGGGCAATGAGTGCGTTTGTATTATAAATTCTACCTAATACATTTTTGATGAGGTACATGTTACCTTTTCTTTTTTTCATATATTACCTTTCAATATAAAAAAACAAGCTAGTATAAAAAGTAATACCTTTTTATAATATAGAAAAATACCCAAATAGAAGCTGGTTATTTTAATTTAAAATGAAGTATGTCTCAGATATGGGTATATATATAGATATAGGTGTCTATAAAGGTCATGTGCAATTTACTGTGTTAAACTATTTTGAATTGCACATGAACTTTATGGACACCCTATATAGCAAGGTCATAGCTGCTAATGATGGTGATTCATCTGCTAGATCTTGGCAAAGTAAATTGAAAACCTTTATGGAAAGAACTCACCATCCTCAATGACGTTAAGAACACCCACAATTCCCAGAAGGAAGGCCCAATATTAACATTCACAAGAGCTTCAACGGAGCTGATTCCGACCTTCATGGATGACTTTCAGAAGTTCAAGACGTGTGTGGAGGAAGGAACGGCAGCTGTGGTGGAACCAGCAAGAGACCTAGAGTTAGAAAAGGAGCCCAAAGATGGGACTGAATTGCTGTAATCTCACAACGAAACTTAATGGGTGAGGAGTTGCTCTCAGGGAGGGGCAAAGGAAGTCACTTCTTTAGATGAACCCTTCTCCCAGTGCAGCTGCTGTGAACACTGTTGAAATGACAACAAAAGACTGTGAATATTCCACAAACATACCTGACACACAGATCACAGGGAGAGTTTTGAGACAGGCTATGCTATGGCCCATTATCTCACTTCCAAGAAGCCCAGTCGACAGCGTACTTTCTGATTCACTCCTGCAATTTCCAACTTGCTCTGCTTACTGGTGCTGCTGGGAGGGCTTCATTTGTTCCTGTCTGCGGACTTTTCATTTCTTAATTTTTGTGTATCTCAAAACTTCCGTAATGACCCACATAAAACAGTGGCAGGGTTTGAGAGGATTGGTTCCAATTTTGAAAGAAGCCCCACTATGGGTAAAATATTACCAAGCAGCATTGAGTGCGTCAGAGAAATCTTTGGTGAAGAGTCAATCAATGGGGCAAACGTCATTATTGCCTTATTTTAATAAATCTTAGAGCCACTTCAGCTTCCCCCAACCACCACCCTGAGCAGCCATCAGCCTTGAGGCAAGGATCCCCACCAGCAAAGAGCATAATACACAGGCTCAGATGATTATTTGCAACTTTTAGCAATAAAGTGTTCTTAAATTAAGGTATCTACTTTGTTTCTTAAGACATAATGCTATTACACCCTTCATCACTACAGTATAGTGTAAGTGTTACTTTTTTATGCACTAGGAAACCAAGGAAGTCAGGTGACTCACTTTCCTGTGCTGTTCACTTTGCGAAGGATTTCTGCGGCACTGGATTAGTTATACCCCTCCCAAAACAAACCATCTCCTTAGTGCTTGAGGAAAAAGGCAGCTCATTACTGCTCCTGACCCCGAGGGCGGGCTCTCAGCTCTTCTCCTGGCCTCTTTAGGCTTGTTCACGTGGCCCCATGCAGTGGGCAGTTCAGCTGAAGAAAGTGCCGCCTGGCTCACACAGCCGAGGCCCCAGTTGGCGTGGCTGGGATGTCTGGGTCTCCCCCATGCTGTCCTTCATACCAGCCCGAGAGAGCAAGCTGTTCTCAGTGGTGTTTCGAGAAAGAACAGAAGCTGCGAGAGGGTACCCCTTACTTTCATGACTTTGGGGTAGGGAAGTAAATTTAGAAACCTACACAGAAGTATAAATCCCAACAGATAAGGCTGAGAAGCCCTGATGCAATAAAATTAAGGGCTTTTTTTGATGGGTTAAGGATGTGCTAAAAGTAGGAGTTACAAAGTAAATAGAACTTAAGTGAAAATGTAAGAGCTGCCCCTCGGGGCCAGTGGGGTAACGCAGCAGCAATTCTTAGAGGGACATGCATCCCTCAACCGTACTCATCTGAAGTCAAGAAAGATCAAGACCCCACCTCTACAAATAGCCGGGCGTTGTGGCGGGCACCTGTCGTCCCAGCTACTCGGGAGGCTGAGGCAGGAGAATCGCTTGAGCCCAAGAATTTGAGGCGGCTGTGAGCTGTGACACCACGGCACTCTACCGAGGATAACAAAGGGAGACTCTGTCTCAAAATAAATAAATAAATAAATAGAAAGGTTTAAAAATAAGGGAACCAAACTTTCCACTTTTGACACCAGAAAAAGAACAACAGATCCAAAGAAAACAGCAACAAAGAAATAAAAGTAGAAATTAGTGAAACAGAAAACAAACCCAAAATAGAACAAGAAACAGAGCTTGTTTTTTTAAAAGACGAATAACTTCAAGAAAAAAAGAAAGAAGACACAAATAAACATTGAAGTTAAAGAGACGGCATGACCAAGAGATTAAAAAGACGATTAGGAACAACTTAATACCCCCAATTTGAAAACCTTGATGAAATGGACACTTTTCTAGGAAAATATTTATTAGCAAAATTGGCTCAGAAAGAAAGAAAAATGTAAGTCAATAGCCAAAAAGGAAGATGAAATATTAAAGAGCTACCTCCCCAAAGGCATCCGAATTTGGTATATATCAAAAAACAAAACAAAGACTGTAAGCTTGAGTATTTTTTTTTTCATTGCAGTTTTTGGCCGGAGCCGGGTTTGAACCCACCACCTCCAGTATATGGGGCCTCGGGCGCTGCCCAAGCTTGACTATTATTAACTACAAAAGTAGGAGAATATCTTTGTGACCTTGGAGTAGGGACAACTCTGCTAAATGGCAGGAAACAGAAAACTCATAGAGGACAGTATTGATAAATTGGACCACATTGGAATATAACGTACCTTTACTACAAGATACTTTCAAAGAATTAAAAGACCAGCAGCGTGCTATCAGCGCCATTTCTGGATATTAGCAGCAAAATCTTAGTATCTGGATTCTAGAATCTGTCCCAAACTCTTACACACCGGTATGAAAAGATGACAACAGAAATGGGCAGAGAGGACTTAACAGGGTTGTCACAGAAACAGCCCGCGTCCAAATGGCTGATTGACATTAAAAGCCATGTAAATTGAAGTTAAAACAACTGTGAAACCCAATATCCACCCATCAGGTGAGCAAAAACACCTTAAAGTTCCGATAGGTCGATGTACCAGAGGTTACGGGGTAATGAGCATTTATCCCGAGTTGGGGAGAATGTCCATGGTGGAGCCACTTTGGATGACAATTTGGTAGTGACTGTTAAAACTGAAAATGTGTGTATTCTACTATTAGTAACTCTACTCCCATGATTTACCTTAAAAAGGAAAAAATATATATGGGTGCCCAGGAGGTCTGTATGAAGATGTTAGGTACACATGGAATACTGTTTTAGTGTGACCTTGTTCTATGTCCCATTTGTTGTTTATCTGGAGTTCAAATATAACTGGTCGTTCTGTATTTTATCTGGAAATCCTGCCAGGCTAGGGTTTCAGAGGGCCCTGCCAGGTCTCAAAGGGGTCTGGGTTCCTGGTGGGAACCAATTCAAGCTCAGGGCAGACATGGGCACCTTCAGACTTGGCTGGACTCCTGAGATACCAGGAGCCACAGGGGCCAACAGAGGCCACAGGTTCAGCTCCTCTCTGTCCAGGGCAACCTTACCTTTCTGCTCCTCTAGACCAGATGTCAACTCTTCAGAGAAGAGCAGAGCAGAAAGGAGGCCTGTGTACATTATTCCCCAGAGACTGAGCCTTACCCAAAGGCCGTTCAAAATATCCTTTATTGCTACCATTTAACCTGGCTAGGATGAAAAGTATTTGCTTATACCACTTGGGAACGCCTTGTTAGATGTGGACTGAGTCAAAACTGTCCCTTTCCCGTGCTCACCTGAACCCAGAGGGAGTGAGCTGGTAACCCAGCTGCCCTCTCTCACTGCAAACTTCCCAGGGCCCCTCCTCTGTCTTCTCTATATATCATGGCCTCCTGCCTGACCGGTCAGCCTGCAACATGGCTGGGCTGTACTATTTAACAACCTTAGTCATAGTCCTCACCCTGGTGTTTATGGGAGTGTGGAGCCTCAGAGTCCAAAGTATGCAGCAGTAATAAATGGGACCAGCACCAGAACCTCCAGTCTGCAGAAGGGGGGGTGGGGGCCTGTGGTCCCACCCTTGGGTCCTGGGTTCTCAGGCCCTTCTCCCTGTCCGGCCTCCATACCGTCATGTTTACTGTGTCCTCTTTCTGTGCCCAAGATTCTGGGTGGTGCTGGGACAGCCCAGGCAACACAGATGTTCTGCTGCAGGCCCTGCCGGTTGCGGGGGTGGGGTGGGGAGCTGCAGGCTCTGGGGGCCAAGTAGTCACCCCAGAGCCCCTCTGGGGTGTGGAAATTAATTCACTTTCAATGGAAAACTGCATGTTTTGCGTACTGCACAGCCCCATGCAGTCTGAGGCTGGCCTGTCATCATCTTTCCCTGCAGCTCTATGCCAGCGGTGGGCACTGAGGGACATCAGGGCATATTGTCCAGTGGAGGTTCACAGCCCCCCACTGTGGAAGGCTCCTTGGGCCCTTGCTTAAATGATAATTTCCATACTTTTTATTTTATTTTTTTGTAGAGACAGAGTCTCACTTTATTGCCCTTGGTAGAGTGCTTTTGCGTCACAACTCACAGCAACCTCCAACTCTTGGGCTTAGGCGATTCTCTTGCCTCCCTCCCGAGTAGTTGGGTCTACAGGCGCCTGCCCCAACGCCCGGCTATTTTTATGTTGCAATTTTGGCCAGGGTCGCGTTTGAACCCGCCACCCTCAGTATATGGGGCCGGCGTCCTACCCACTGAGCCACAAGCGCCGCCCGATTTCCATACATTTTTAACAGGTTGTAACGAAAGTCTGGTTCTCTGGTTGATTAACAAGTAAAGTCTCTAACACCCGTTATATTTATGTTGGAATGAGAATCAGGATTTTACCTTCTGAAAATTACCTTTTAACAGATGTTAGCAGGCCGACTTAAAATCTCATTTCTGGAATTTACTGACTTTGTGACCTTTGGGAGATTGCTTAATCGCTCCGTAATGGATATCAATTTGCTTGGAAAAGGAGGCTGGAGGGGCTACTGTAAGAACGTACAGACAGGAGCCCAAGAGTCTTCTAGAACCCCGGGCTCAAGTTGCCCAGGCCCCGCCCCGCAGGCAGCCCCCCTCAGCTGGCCCCGCCCCACCCACCGAGGCCCCGCCCCGCAGACAGCCCCCCTAGCTGGCCCCGCCCCACGCACCGAGGCCCCGCCCCGCAGGCAGCCCCCCTCAGATGGCCCCGCCCCACGCACCGAGGCCCCGCCCCACACCGTCCCCGCCCCGCCCGTCCCGGCTACAAATTCCCACCGCTGAGCCGCAGGACCCAAATCCGCGGGAATCTTGGCCGAGCTGGGGGCCGCGTTGCGCACTCTTCATTGGGCGAGGCGGCGCGGGGGCGGACCCGGGCCTGCCATTGGCTTTGGGCACCGTGACGCTGCGCAGCCGGGTGTCATGGAGGCCTCGGTGGCGAGCCGGTGCGCTTCGCGGCGGCGGGAACGGCAGCTGCGCGGCCTGGCTACCGCAGAGGCCGGGACGCGCGAGGGGTCAGAGCTGCTGCCGAAGCGGCGGCGGCGGCGGCGGCCGGGGAGGAGGTGGGGACCGTGGGTGTGGAGAGTCGGCTGCTCCTGGACCTGAGGGGCTCCTCGGACCGGCAGGGCGGATGCGGGCTCTCCGCGCAGACCGCGGGGACAGCAGTTGTCCTCTCCCCTCTGTCCTCGGCTCGCGGTGGGGGTCCTCCCCGTCCTGCCACCCCGCCCCACTGCGGGGCAGCCAGCCCCTGGCCCTCCACGACTGGCGGCCAGGCAGGGCCTCCTCCCCATCTCAGACATGGCGATGAGAGGGCCGGGCCGGAACACCTGTGCCTCGTGGCTGCTGGTCTGCGTGCACTTACAGATGCCGGCTGGTGGGAGGGGGTAGCTTTCTGCAGAGGTGTCATTTGTACTGAGGTTTGGGGGAGGGGGTGTCTAGTTTGGGGGACAGAATAGGTAGAGCCAGAAAGGGGCAGAAAAAGGATGGGCCTGGACCTCCATCATTTTGGGGGCATTTGTCCACTGCATACACCCTGGTCAGAGGTTACTGGGAGCAAGTTAGGCGTGCAGGCGTAGCTCTAGAAACAGCAGTCCTGGCTTTCCTCTTAAACCCAGAGCAGTGAGACTGATGGATGTTTCAGGCTGTACCATGGCAGAATGGTGAGAAAGATATTTTTGATCAGGAGGAATGTGGGGATGGTTCTTCCCCTCCTGGTTGAGGAATTACTGGTGACAGAGGTGAACTGCTACAGACAGGCTTGTCAGAGAGGTCCTTGAGGAGGCACTAGTGAAATCAGCAAGGAGGGGGTTTGGGGAGAGGAGGGTGGTGAGAGGACAGTGCCAGCTCCCCTGGAATCAGCCTCCTCCATGCAGTGTCATTCCAGAGAAACCAGGTCAGTGCTCAGTGACAGCAGTTACTCCAGCCACCGAACCTCTGAATGGAGTGGGATGCTGGTAGATGGTACCCCAGTGAATAGGGAAGTGGTCTCGGTGGATTTAGAGAATCTCACCTTCAATGCCCATGGCCTGCAAATGGCTGCTGCAGTGTCTTCTCAAAGCTCTTAAAATAATAATTTATTTTAGAGGAAAGGAAGCTGTTTAATTTAGATTGATTCAGCATCTCCCAACTTAGTGTACCAAAGGAACTCTCTGCTGTGACATCATCTGTGAGCAGCTGAAGGATTAGTGCTCTGTGGAGTATGCTGCTGAGGGAAGGCTGGCCTGGGGGAAAGCTTGGCTGCTGCTCCCTTAGGACCTGAAAACTTTCTGGTTCTTTGTGTATTTGGTGGCCTAGGGAAGTATACATCTTGATCTTTGCAGTGAGGTATGTGCATGGCTATTTTAGAGGGTAAGATGTTTATTCTTAATAGCCATTGCACATGTGCCCATGCAGAAGCCAGGGCAGCTAGGACGAGCAGGGTCCTTCAGCGCCTTTGACTGGAACTGTGTCCCACGGTTTGCACTAAATAGTGTCAGCCAGAGAAGCTGTCTACCTGCCTGTCTAGGTGAAACTAGCCATTTGCTTCTGAGTGTTCTTTGCCTTTTTCTTTAATAAAAATTTAAAACTTTTTCTTTGCTTAGAATAACAGAGGACCAAGAAGAAGCAGTCTTTCGAGAAGTGATTAGTTTTACACCGGATCCTTTGCCAGGTAAGAAGATAAAGGCTGTGACTACTGTCTCACGACCCTTCCACGGGCTTTTGGGCTGCATTCACCACTTGCAGGCTCTCTCTGTGTTGCTGTGAGAGCACTTCCATCAATCCTATGATTTCCATTAATTCCTCGATGTTTTTCTCCTTGGACCAGTTAGATACTATGATGTGGACACCACCAAACCTATCAGCTTTTACTTGTCTTCGCTGGAGGAGCTCTTGGCTTGGAAGCCCCACAGGGAAGATTGCTTTAACGTGGCTCTGGAGCCCTTGGGGTGCCGCCAGCCCCCTCTGAGCAGCCAGAGGCCCCGCACGTTGTTGTGCCATGACATGATGGGCGGGTACCTGGACGACAGGTGTGGACCTGGCCTTGAGTTGGCTTTGTTGCCTGTTTTCTTTTAGTGAGGGGGCAGGAGGAGGAGGGGAGAGAGAACAGGTGGGCAGGGGCCAGCCACCTGGCTCTGCACTAACTGGGAGGGGAAGTCAGGCGTTGGTGCTTCATCTGTAGAAGGAGAGGATTAGAAAAGTGATGCCTTATATTCCTTCTGCTCTGAAATTGTTTGGTTCCTCAAACTGCTTGAATTGGAAGCCTGGCAGATGGGTGAGAGCTTGGTGGCTTGGTGGCCTCCCCAGGCCACCTGTCTCAGAGCTTTGTGTCTTCTCTTTGGCTCTGATTCTGTCCTGGGTCTCTGGGCTCTGGCTTCACGTGCCACTCCCACTCCCAGCAGTGGACATTCCACCCCAAGTTGTGGTGGGGTCAGCTTAGAGCTTCTAAGTGTCCATAAAGTGATCTTGGGTATATGGTTGACAGGAAGCCTTGGGTCAGTGCTGGGCTACAAGCATGGGTGCAGCTCCCATGGCTGGTTGCCCTGCCTTCAGCTGCAGGGAGACTGTCCTAGAGGGACTGCTTAGGGACTTGGAACTTTGATGCGGGCCCTTCTGTTTTCCTTTCCTTCTTTCCTTTGTTTGTCTGCTCACTGAGGTAAAAATGCTTAGTCTGTCTGGGTCCCCCGGCAGCTATCTAATGCCCTGGTGAAAGCGTTTTCCTTATGCTATGGGAACAGCAGCTTGTTCCTGCTCGGCCCTCTGCCCACACAGGGCCTGGGTGCAGCCTGCTTTCAGTTGACTGAGTGGAACTGAAGGGAAGCCTTCTTTGGGATTGTCCTCTTTTCACTTTGAGGCCAGTGTGTCCCTGTTCTGTTTCTGGGAACCTGACTCTGTCTCTCCACCAGGTTTATCCAGGGCTCGGCAGTGCAGAACCCCTACTCCTTCTATCACTGGCAGTACATCGACATCTTTGTATACTTCAGCCACCACACAGTCACCATCCCCCCAGTAGGCTGGACCAATGCTGCCCACCGGCACGGGGTCTGTGTGCTGGGTAAGGGCCAAGGACACATCTCCTATACCTGTGAGGTGACCCAGTGACCAGATGGCTCTGGCTTTGCTGCTTAGGGGGTGGGGCCCCTCACTGTGGCTGCCTTGGCAGGTTAGGACAGGTGTCTGCAGGGAGTCACTGCCAGCTAGTAAATGCTTTCAGCTTTGTAGGCCATTGGGTTACAGCTATAATTACTGGCAGGAAAACAGGTAAACCAATGGGTAAATCTGTGACCTAGTAAAAATACAAATATAGACTGTGGTTGGCTTTGGCCCAACGGCCATGGTCTGCTGATCCCTGGTTAGAACACTGCTTCTCAAGCATCAGCCAGAATCAGGTCACTTGTGGGTGCCCAGAGCTGTGATGCTGGTACTCACCCCAGGCTCAGTAGGTACCTGGGGATGGGGCCCAGGAATTTGAATGTCTGACAGTGTTTAGGTGACACTGATGCTGGTCGTCTGGGAACCCCACCATGCGAACCCCTTGGTGAGAGGGAAAGTGACTCCTGTGGATGACCTCATTTCTCCCTGTCACACAGGGACTTTCATCACGGAGTGGAGCCAAGGCGGGAGGCTCTGTGAAGCCTTCCTGGCAGGGGATGAGGTCTCATACCAGGCAGTGGCCAATCAGCTTGTCCAGATCGCTCAGTTTTTCCATTTCGATGGCTGGCTGATTAACATCGAGAATTCCTTGAGCGTAAGTGTGGGTCCCAGTCCCTTGCTGCTCTGCTGTTTACCACCACCTCTTTCCCTGGTCTCACTGAGCCTCACACTTGTCCCCAGGCTATGGCTGCAGGGGGTGGGGGAACTATCTGTTGCCTCCCAGGCAGAACCAGCTGTGGTCTTCATTCTTTTGCAGTGAGTGGGAATCTTCTGCAGCTCTGTTCCTGCCCTCACTTTCCCCTCTCTGAGATGTGACCACACCTTTCCCTCCCCATGTCTGTCTGGGGCTGGGGTGTGTGTGCCTCTTTTCCTAGCACCCTCCCTTTCTAATGCATTTTGTCTTTTCTTGGTGGCCATGGGGTGGAGGAGCTTTCAGGACCGAGGCTCTGTTCATGGATCTGTTTGCTTTGGTGTCTTCCTGTCTGTCCCGGGCTGGACACTTCTCATGACAGATGAGTCTGGGCTTCCTCAAAGGCCTTGTCCTTGTCCCTGTCTTGCAGCTGGCTGCTGTGGGGAACATGCCTGCCTTCCTCCGGTACCTGACCACTCAGCTGCATCAGCAGGTCCCAGGGGGCCTGGTGCTCTGGTATGACAGTGTGGTGCAGAGCGGGCAGCTCAAATGGCAAGATGAGCTCAACATGAACAACAGGTGGGCCTGTGGTGACACCTCCTGGAAGCAGTGGGGGTACGGTTGCTTTGGGGGAAAACAGGGAGGAGGCACAGAGTTGTCTCCTGTCCTGGCCATCAGCCTGCACAGTAGTGCTGTGCTCAGGCTTGCAGATGAGGACTGGCGGGCTGGTGCCTGCTCTTTGGGCGCAGGCTCTATTCTGGGCCCTGGTGGCAGCCCCTAGCCTGTGAGTTGTGAGTGACTGAGCATAGGGAGGGTAAGGCTGAGACTGCTGGGGATTGTCCCCCCTGGGCCTCAGCCTCACGGCAAATCCCTGCTACCTCTCAGGGTCTTCTTTGATTCCTGCGACGGCTTTTTCACCAACTATAACTGGCGTGAGGAGCACTTGGTGCGGATGGTGGGGCAAGCTGGGGAGCGCCGGGCAGACGTGTATGTGGGTGTGGATGTGTTTGCTCGTGGGCACGTGGTCGGAGGCCGGTTCGACACAGACAAGGTGGGTGGAGGCCTGTGTGCCCTCCCTGGGGTCTTGCTTCCTTGTGGACCTTCCATTCCCAATCTCCTCTTAAGGGAAAGAGAGGCAGCAGCTGCTCTTCCCAGGTGAGGACACCGAGGCACTGAGCAGCACAGGCGCTGCTCTGAGATCAAGCTGTCTCCCAGCGAAAAGCCTAACTTCTGGCCATTTCTATAATCACATAGTGCATTTTTATGGGGAGTTAATGGACAGAAGCATCCTGTTCTGATGTCTGACTGGTTTCTGGCTGGTCTTGACGTCCTTTGATAAGCACTGCACTAACATTTTACCGTCCTGGGCCGACGTAGGCCATGCAGAGGGCCCTGCTGCTCTGGAGCAGCTTGTGCCTGTGGCCTCGGGAATCTATGAGTGCAGCCTTTTGACTGAGTCCAAATTATACAATAAATCCATTCAGTAAAGTCCAAAGTATAAAATAAATCCTGGGAAGTTTGGGTTCTGTTAGGAGCTATCCCCAGGGATCTGGAGGGCCACATATGCCCTTGAGGTATAGGCTCCCCATCTCTGGCAGTGATGTCGTGACAAGTGAGAATTTTCTGGCAAGGCAGGTCACTTCAGCAGATGAGGGGGGGTACCCCTGGTATAGGATGAATGGGGATTGGCCTGTCTCCTGGCCCGTCAGACCTGCCCCTTCCCAGGGCTACAGCGAAGTTCTCAGTCATTAATTAAGCTTTGAATGAATACATTAATCCAATAATAAGATTCATTTTGCTCCCTGTAATTCTGATCATAACAAGAGGTGTATGTGACAGGGAGGTCAGGTGGCCGGCAAGCAGCCCTAGTGCCCACCCCTGTGCCCCCTGACCCCAGAGCTGCTGTGCTGCCCACCCTCCTCTGGCTGGTGTGGGGAACCACAAGATGAGACCAGGAGTCCCTAGGTGGAGTTGGGAAGGGGGTGGCGTGGACTTTGTCCCCTCCCCTTTCTGAGCTGGCTCTGAGAGCCCCCCACCCTGCCCCATGTCATCGGCACCCAGGAGCCTGTCTGGACTCTGACCGTGGCGTTGCTGGGTGGGAGGCATCTCCCTGACTTCTGTCTCCCCAGTCGTTGGAGCTGATCCGAAAGCACGGCTTCTCTGCGGCTCTGTTTGCTCCAGGCTGGGTGTATGAGTGTTTGGATAAGAGGGATTTCTTCCAGAACCAGGACAAGTGAGTCCTGCCATCCTGAGGGCTAGTGCATGTGATGGGGGGATGGCTGTGGTTTCTCTGGCTTCTGGCGGTGACTCCTGCTCTTGCTCTCCAGTGACACTTTCCATCCTGGGTTGGTTGAAGGAGGACAAAGGGACCTTGGCTGCTTCTGGGTGGGGGACCCACCCCAAGCAACTGGGGCACCCACCCCAAGCAACCACTTTCCACAGACAGGCCTCTCTAGCATGTCTAGAGCCAGGGGAGCTACAGTCTCCCTGGAAGGCCTGTCTTGGATGGCTCAGGAGAACCTTAGGTTACAACCAGTGAGTTTAAGGGGCATTGACAAGCTGCTTGCTCTGGACTGAACCAGAGATTCTGTTTCTCCGGTAGATTCTGGAGTCTGCTGGAACGCCACCTGCCCACACACAGTATCTGCTCCTTGCCTTTTGTCACCTCTTTCTGCCTGGGCATGGGGACACGAAGAGTGTGCTACGGCCAGGTATGTGGGTCAGGAGCCCTGTGGTGGCTGAGGGGCTGCCCTGCCTCTCAAAGTCTCCAGCTTTGACTGGGCTGGGTGGGAGGAGCCTCGGGGGTGTCAGTGGGGTGCTGGAGGCCTCGCCTCTGCACGCTTCTGCACCCCTGCTCTGCTGGCCTGCCCTGAGGCCCACATCGTGCCCTTCAGGAGGAGGCCGTGGGGCCCTGGTACCACCAGAGTGCCCAGGACATCCAGCCTTTGTTTGGAGAGCACAGGCTGGGAGGGGACGGCGGCGGCTGGGTGAAGACACACTGCTGCCTGGTGGACGCCTGGCACGGGGGCAGCTCCCTGCTCCTCCAGGGCATGATCCCACCCGAGATTGGGAATGTGGCTGTGAGGTGGGTCAGTGATGGGGGGATGTGTGGCACCAGCTCCCCTCGTGACTGCAAAACTGGGCAAATGGGGCAATGGGAGCCTGAGAGAAGACAGAGACAGACCCAGATTATTATTTGAAAAATTTGTGGTCAAAAACCATGACATAAAAAAATTCAACATCTTAACCATTTTTAAGTGTATGGTAGGAGAAGTCAACTCCAGGCCGATCATCGTGTGACAGTTCTCCAAAACTTTGTCATCTAGTGAAACTAAAGCTTCTCCTACAACGCCCCCACCCCGTGAGCCCTGTCCTTTTTGTGCCTGTGAGTCTCACATACCATACCCCTCACAGAGGGGGCTGTGCAGCATTCAGGGCCGAGACTTCATCTCGGGAGATGTCTGGCCTTGGGCGAGACCTGTCTTGTGGCCAGGGGCAGGCCCAGGTTGCCTGCTCCTGGGGCAGAGATTGGTGGGTGCAATGTGGGGCTGACCATCTCCCAAAAGAACCTCTGCCCATGGCTGCTCATCATTGGTCTTTCTCCTCTAGGTTATTCTCCCTGCAGGTGCCGATACCTCCCAAAATCTTCCTGTCCATGGTGTATAAACTTGAGGGGCCCACAGATGTCAGGGTTGCCTTGGAGCTGACCACAGGGGATACCAGCAGCTGTCACGTCAGTGGCATCTCAGTGCTGAATGGTGAGAAGAGCGGTGGCCCGGAGAGGCTCAGGCCGGTGTGAACAGTGTCCATCAGACTTCCCCTCGGCTCAAGTCAGGGTGGCTGTGGCCCAGTTCCCAGCCCAGACCTCTGCCTCGGGCTTCACTGGGCAGTGCAGCCTCTTGTGTGGGCTGGACGGGGGACAGGGTCTCGCAGCTGTGGTAGCCAGGGAGGTGTGGCAGGTTGGGAGAAGCTGGACAAGTGACCCTTCTGGCCTCTCCCTGCACATCTTCTTTTGGTAGGCTCCTTTCTCAAGTCCTATTTCTCTGTCTACAGAAACAAGCTCAAGACATAGCCCCCGACCCCTCCGGGTGCCCCCCACCAAACTGGCCAGATGGGCGGGCCGCTGTGGTCAGCAGCTCAGTGGGGGCTGGATCCAGCGGTAAGTCCCTCTGCTTCCTGTTGAAAGCCCAGCAGGAGACGGCCACACTGATGTGGGGAAGTGAGGAGTGAGGGTCCCTGTGGAAATCCCAGAGGGACAGAGGGGCCCTGGAGTTGACCTTCTAGGTTTGGGGCAGCTCTGAGACACAAGCATAGGACACTCAAGGGTTAGGGATAGGGTTCAAGGTCATGGGGACTTGCCTTAGATGGGCCCAGGGTCTATTCTGGGGTAGGGTTCACTCTGGCTGTGGCCTGGGGCCTAGGGGCTGCTGAGCTGGCCAGGCCTGTGAAAGCCTGCTGGCTTCTCCAGCTGCTACGAGGTGAGCCTGCGTGGGTGCCTCCTTCTGGACCTTTTCGTGAACTTCTCACGGCTGCCGGGTAGCCAGGGGCAAGAGAGCTTCGTCTGCCGCCTTGGAGAGATCCAGGTGATGTGTCCTGGGGGCTTCAGGTGATGTCTGTCCAGTTGGAGGTTCAGGCTGGACACTGCCCTGAGGCTGCTCCCTTTTCTGATTCAGCAGGGAGCTGGGGTAGAGGTGGGCAGTGGAGATGTGTGGGTCGGGGCGCCTTCCCGTCTCTCCCTGGGTCCCACTGTGCTGAGCCTGCTCTCTCTCGCCAGGTGGTGGATGCCAACAGCCTACTGACCCCTCTGCCCCAGGTGCAGGCTGTCTCCGTCACACACGTTCGCTGGCGGCAGGCCACCCCTGCCCAGCTCCAGCTCAGCTGTACCCTGTACTGGTCCTATCTCCTCACCCACGTCCGCTGCTTCCGTGTCCACCACCAGGCAGGCGTTAGGGGGGACGCTAATGGCAGGGAGCTGCCGAGACCAGAGAAGCCCACTTTCTTGGGCCTGGCCTTTGCCAGCCAGTACCGGATAGTGGACCTGCTAGTGGAGGCTCCTGGGCCAGGCCAGGATGGGCGTGTGGAGTTCCTGGTGGAGCCTGTCTCCAGGGAGGGGTTCCTGGTACCGCAGGCTGAGTGGGGTAGGGCGGCCCTGCTCTATGCTGCCCCCATGTGAGCCACTGTCCTGGCTGCCTGCCAAGGTTCATTTCTGCCCAGCTTTCTGCCCTGGGCCTGTGTCCTGTCATGTGCGGGCAGTGGTGGCCAGAACTAGTTCCCAAGGACTGGGTTGGAAGAGCCTTGCTCCCTAGAAGCCTGGGTCCCCGTCTGCAGCTCTTTGTTGGGGTGCTGGAAACTGGAAAGCCGAGTCAGTTTGCTGAGTTGCTAATTCTGTTTTTTTGTCCGATTTCTTTCTACAGCATACAGTTCTCAGGAGAAAATGAGAGGATTTGAGGAAGTTTAGTCTAGAAAATTCCATAAAGGGTCATTCCTAGTAAGCTGAAAGCTGTTTCTGCCAAGAGTGGTGGGTGGCCTTCCTCCTGCAGATCAAACCATTTGGTCAGGAGTATAAATTGTGGCAGGAGCTACTGTGGCTCTCTGGATGGGGACAGAATAGCAGGGATACCCTGCAGAAAGGCCCCTTTCTCCTTGGTGACAGGAGCTTAGGGCGAAGGGCCCTGCATTACAGCTGCAGTTGGGTCCACCTCCAGTGTCCTGGTTTCAGCAGTTTCCCATCCCTGTGAGCCCAGAGTCATTTCTGGAGTGTTCTCATCAGCCTCCAGCTCTGCCGTGACCCCTCCAGGCCATAGGCAGCAGTGATGGCACTGAGGCGATTTGTATGTGTGGCCCCTCTGCCCAGCCCACCAGGCTCCAGCCTGGCCTGCAGCACACATGGAAACTTTGGGACCTGTTGGGGGCTTTTGCAGCTACTTTGTTCCTTTACACCCTCCCCTCTCAGCCTCACCCAAGGCTGGGGGACCTCGAGGCAGCCCCTTGAGCAGGTGTTGGCACAGGCACATGGCAGTGTGCAGGAGGCAGGGTCCTCTCCGTTCCTTCCTTATCTTCTCAAATCTTTGTCTCCCTCTGCCCAGGCTGGGTGTCTGCATAGGACCCACAGGGCCATAGGGGGGCTGGAGGCTTCTGCAGCTACACAGCTTCCTGCTGCCACCTATGCTGTCTTGGAGGCTTCCTGATGGTGGGCTGCAGACCCCATGGCCCTGGGTAACCCTGCTGGGCCTTTCCCTGCTTTCCCTTCATCCCCATGCAGCCGAGGTCTGCTGTGATTGACAGAGTCAAGGCCTGAAGTCCCTCATTCTTGGGGGTCTCACCCCCAGGTCACATAGGGCCAATGGTACCTTCCTATCACTGCTATCTTCTTCCTGTGGTGTGGGGTGGTGCTGAGGGTTAGGATGCTGGGGTCACATTGAAAGGTCAACTTCTGCGGACGTGACTTCCCTGTAGCACGGGGAGAGGCCAGCAGGCCTGGTCAGCCATACCATCCCCTGTCCTGAGAGGACTCTGAGTGCCAGGTCCCCTTCCAGGGGCCACAGTTGGCCTCTTTCCTTATCTTTCCTGTTCTGGGTGCGGATGTGCCAAGCAGTAACGGGCAGAAAGCCCTGGGGTTGGGGGCATCTTTACTGATAGGGAACCTGCTAGCAGGAGGAATCAGTTTGCTGAAGTGCGAGGCAGAGAGATCGTTTTGCCCCTTGTGACCCAGAATAGTTCTGAGGCCTGTCCAGTTTGGGGGACTGCTGTGGCCCCAATCTGTATCCCGAGAGTGGGCAGCGGCAGGGCAGGCTGGGCTGCCAGTGTCAGGCAGCATTGGATGGACACTGCTTCCCTTATTTCATGAAGTTGGCTTTTTTAAGTGCCTATTCCCCCAAATATATTATGCAGAGGAGGGAAAATTTATAGTGGTAATTATTTTCTCACAGTCTGGTGCATAGGCAATTAGGAGTCAGGGGGCTTAGCAGAGCGTGGTGGGTGGCAGATTCTCACCACCCTGGCTCCCCGAGAGTGGTCCCAAACCCTGGCAATGATGGCCTGTGTACAGGAAGATTAACACACCAGCACTTAAGCCTGTGCCCCTCTGGCAGTGTAATCGCTTTAAAATAAATTATTTGATGTTGTGGAAATGAACTCGTATCTGGGTGCAGTGGGGTGTGTGGCCCCATTCAGGCTGTAATCTCCTGGGCCCGAGAGGGTTCTGTTGCTTCCCTGCTCTGTTCTTCCTCGCTCTTCTGGCTGGCACCCTTCAGCTTTGTCCTGGCTCCTGCCTCCCTTCTGGGAACCTACAGCTGGCCAGCTGGGGTTCCCTGAAGTGGCAGTGCCTCATGGCCCTGGCTTAGCCTAACCACCAGCTACAGCCATCCCTGCTATGGTCCCTCTCCCCGTATCCCCATCCTCTCTTGCACTGGGTTGAGCACAGCTGTGGGGGTACCTGGCCTGACCCTTCTGCCTCCTGGGGTACATTCTGCTCCAGCGAGGTCATGCTCTGCCTGGCACTGTGTCAGCCCCAGGAGAGAAGGGACCAAGGCCACTCTCTACCTCAGGGTCTTGGGAGTTCCTGCCTGTCCAGTCTGCCCTGGGATGGGTTGCAAGGACCAGCCTGTAGGAGAGGGTTGGGACTTCAAAGGCTCTAGGCCTAGAAGGTCCTTCTGACTCTCCATTGCCACCTACTTAAGGTAAAGGCAGAGTGGTGCCCTGCCCTGGCTTGACCCTTTACCTGCTGTGCCTGGGAGCTGCCAAATCATAAAGAGTTGTCCTGGTTTGAAGAAAGAAATCTTTATTAATAATCTTAGTGATACTGTTAATTTGAATGGTCACACCTTGGAAGCATACAGAATGGTAAGAAAGGAAGCCACGGGCTTGGCTGCAGTCCTGGGGGGTCTGGTTGGAGGGTCGAGCTGCTGCAAGAAAAGGGCCTGGACAGTAGGGTGGGGGCTCTGTACAGAGGACGCGCCGGAGGTGGGCGCAGGGCTATGTACACTGGGAATAGAAAAGGAGGATTCTGTTTCGGTAGCTTCAGTAGCTGATGCTGAATATAAAGTGAGGTGTATTTTTTAAATTTTTGACATTTCATGAGATAGTGGAGCCACACTGGGAGCTATTTTTTGTAGGTTTTTTTCCTGCTTTCCGTCTCTAGCTCCCTGCCTGCCACCTTCCACTGCCCCCTCCCATTTCCTTTACCCCTTGCACGCCTGGGAGAGGGGGGCTGCGGCTGTGGCCACTGGTCTCCCCAGCCCTTGCTCTTCCTGATGTAGGTCCCTGCCCAGCCCTGCAGACCTGGCTGTGTTACAGGGTGCTGGGACTCCTGGCCTTGTGATGCCGCTGGTGCAGCCTTTCCCTGGCCTGGTGCCCCCCGTAGGAATGGGCTGAAGGGGAAGAGGCAGGGAGGGTGGGGGTCCCCGCAGATTGACTTTTGCTCTTACATAGGGCCCAAGGCCCCTCCAGACAGAAAAACAGCCACCAAAGGCAGGGCTGCCTGTCCAAGCACACAGGTGTGAGTGGTTCCTGGCCCTGGGCTCCCTCTCACGGTGGGGGGAGGCACCCAGAATTCTGCAACCACATCAGCCCTTGTTGGAGTTGGACCCCAGGGCTGCTGGTCAGACAGTTTCCTCACCAGGCTGAGGGAGGCGGGGCCTAGAGGATGTGACATAGGGTGATGGGGCTCAGCAGAGCCCTGGGATGAAAAGCCACCTGCAACCCGCCCCCCAGCCCACACGTCCCCTCCACTGCATAGCTGGCAGCAGAGACTTGAGTCCTGCTGGCCACCTCCTCCCTGCTCAGGCCTGGGGCCTGTTCCACCGCTGGGCCCCACTGCCTTGGGAGTGGGGGGCCGAGAAAGGAAGACCAGATAGAAAACAGAGCCCCCCACTGCCATGCAAGGGAGGCCCTGTCGTCCCCTCCAGCTCCCCACTGTTCTGCCAGCCGGGCAGGAATGAGGGAAGCAGGATGCGGTGGGGGCTGTCCTGTCCCTGGGCCGCGCTCCACGGCGGCCCCGCTGGCGTGCTCCCTCGGTGCGGGCGTGCAGCCAGGTTGCGGACTCGGGCTTGGTTGGATGCCTCTTGGTTTGGTGGTTTTTTTGTTGCTTGGATCTTAACATCTTTTTTTGTTTTGTTTTTTGTTTTGTGATTTTTTTTGTTTTTTTGTTTTTGCCCTTCATGGTCCGAGAAGGAAACGGTGGAAGGTTTCACTACAACAGAAACAGAAAGGCAGGACTTGCAGCTTCCTAGGAGCAGCCGTGGGCATGCCGTGAGGGCACCATGTCCATATGGCACGGGGCCCTGACACCTGCCCCCAGCTCCTGACACTTGTGTCTGCTGGGGCTGTGTGGAGCCAGGATGGGGCCTGGGCTGCTCAGGGCAGTGGGAAGGAGCCACTACAGTGGGCCTGGCCGGGAGGAGTCCCCTGGTGCTGCCCGGGGCATGGCCTGGCAGGAGGACAGCCAGAGTAGGTGCGTGGAGAGGCATAGGCTACCTGAGAGAGCTGTAGGGCAGGTGAGGTCTGGGCCGTGAGGGGACCCACGCTCTCAGCTGGGTCTTTCCACCCCAGGCGCCCAGCCTGGTGCACTCTGAGCCCAGGACTACTCACTGCTGTCATAGAGGTACAGATATATGCCCCGGCCAGCCCTGGAAGAGGACCTTGCCTGTCTTGGCTGACTTTCCCAGGGGGCCAGCAGGTTCCCACGGCTGGGTATGACCACAAGCCTAGCCTGCATCTCCTCAGGAGCACACGGGCCAGGGCGGCGCCAAGGCCGAAACGGGTGCAGCCCTGGGCCCCTGCACGTGGTGCCTGAGGCTGGCTGTTAGGAGCAGGACCCGAGTAGGGGAGCCTGGTGGCTCTTCCTGAAATGTGTTCTGATAAAGACATCTGGAACCTGGGGACAGAGAAAGCGGCTACAGCTCCAGGACAGAGACCAGTGGGAGGGTCTGGGCCTGCCCCTGCCCCACAGTGCTGAGGTGCCTGTGGAGAAGCAGGGACAGGCCTTCCCTAGTGTCCTTTTCTAAGGAGTCACAGAGACTGGGTGACCATGGTAGTTTGCACACCATGTGATGTGTGCTCGTCATTACTTCTGTAGGAAATGTCATGAGTAAATTTTAATTAAAAATATTAGTTTTGGTTGAATAGGACAGGGAGGGAGAGGTGGCTCTTCCTCTTACTAGCTGGGCAGGGCCAGGGTACAGGGCTGGCTGTGGTGGCTTCTGGGGGAGCCTGGGCCTTCATGAAATGTGAGTATTGCCCTTGCAGGGCGCTTCTGCTGGTCCCATGGGGAAGGTTGCCCCTCTTGGCCCCCACTGTGTGCACACCGTACCTGGGGTGACCCGGGCAGTGACACCAACAAAGGCAAGACAGGAATCAAGTTTCAGACACACGGGAAAGACCAGGGTCAAAGACACACACACCAGCACGGGTAGGGTGGGGATGCCAGCTGGCTGGAGGTAAAAATCTATGGATCTAGAGTCGCTGAGGGCCAGCAGTGCACGTCGCTGGCCGGGGGGCGGGGAGCGCACTGTCCTCCCGTGGCTGAGCCTGCTGTTGGGGCTGCCGGGAGTAGTGTGTACTGGGCAGCCAGTGTGAATGCTGTTAGGGGGTGGGTCTCTTGCTAGTAGGGGGTGAAGCGGCTGCACCCTCCTCGGCAGAGGCTAGCCTGCAACATCAAAGGTGAGAGAGCCAATCAGTACCACCTTTTGGTAGGGGGGAAAAAGCAAAAAGAAAAATAATAAGGAAAAACAAAAAGAAACGGCTAGCTCCCATTTTCTCCCCCCTTACAATATTCCTTGGGTAGAAGCAGAAAGGGCCCTGGGTTGTCATGGCAACAGCAGGGGAGGAGCCTATTTCTGATGGGGCGTGGTCTCAGGGCCAGGAAGGGGCCATCAGCCAATGGTGCTTTTGGCTCACAAGCTTTTAGTGACCTGGCCACTTGCTCAGGCCTGGCCAGAGCTTTGTCCTCACGTGTCCTCAGCAGGAGTACATAGCAGGGAAGCCAGCTCCATGAGAGAGGCATAGCTGCTGGGCACAGCCCTGAGGACTTTCTCTCTGGAGGCTGCTGGGCTGCTCACAGGGCTCTGGGTCCTCCTGGGCCCAGCCTGTGTACTGCCGGAAAGGATAGGTCTTGGCTGCCCCTGGTCAGGGAGGGCTCCAAGGGAGCCTCCTACCCCACTTGCCAGTTTTGCCAGAAAAGGGGAAGAAATGGCAAGTTCAAGAGAAGACAAAGAAAAAACTAGAAAATCTTCCATGTAAAAAAGGAAACCACAGAGAGAACCTCCATGCTAAGGAAAGCCTTCACTAGCAGCTGCACAGAGGGGCTGTGGGCCCCAATGTCAGGGCTCTGTCGAGGAGGAGCTGTGGTCCCCAGGGCTGCTCCCCATGGCTACAGCAGTCACCACAAGTTACCTGGGATGGTAACAAGTTACCTGGGATGTCCAAGGCTTGTTTAAAATCAAAAAAGACAAAAGTTGGGAGGGAGTGATCAGAACCAAGGGAGATGGAAAAAAAATCCATTCTGTCTCCAAACCTCCCTCCTTACTCTCCCCAAATGTTTTCATCTTTGATGCTGGTGCCAAGCTAGCTGAAAACTGACACTGGCCCCTGGGGCTGGGGGTGGTGGGATAGGAGGGAGGTGTTCAGAGTGAGCTGGGGGCTGGCTCTAGCTCAGCGGTTTCTTCGTCTCTACAGTGAAACAGAGTGAACTGGGCTGCATGTGCCGCCAGCTGGCCATACATACACACACACACAGACACGCTGGCCTGCCGGGGAAGGCAGTGTCCATCTTGCCCTCGGCACTCCATAGCCTGTGGGATGAGGCTGGGGTAGAGGAATCCCTGAGGAGTCCGGGGAGGGGGGGAGGGCTGGTGAGAAGCAGGGTGTCCATGCTCCCGCCCTGCTGTGAGGAGTATGTGGTGGTGAGGCAGAGGGACATGGTGGCATGGTGTGGACACATCCAGGAAGAGAGGAGGAGGACACACTTGCAGAACAGCCCTTAGGCCTTTGGGTCAGCAGAGGTGGCCCTGGATTGGTTTCTTGGGTTCTCCTGGTGGTGGGAATGGAAGGGCCTTAACGGTACTTTGGTTATGGGACTCAGAAACACCGGGCAGGCACACTAGGATGTGTCCCGGAGGACCAGACAGGCAGTCTTGTCTCACTCAACTGAGGGTGCAAAGGGCAAGCCCCCTCCCCTCTACCCAACTCAAATGCAGGCCTGGACCTTCTGAAGTCACTAGGATTGAGGCATTAGTCAGAGGTCTCAGTCGCTATCTAAAGGCTCTGCCCACCCACCCCACTATAGCGCCGTGCCCAACTCTCAACTCATCAGGACCGTAAGTACTGTGACCAAAGACCAGCAGAGTCCTCAGCTCCTTACCATGGTTCCAATGCTGTAGGTCGCCGTGGGGCCGATGGTGTGGTGGTAGGGGTCGGCAGCTGCATAGACTCTGCCATAACTGGGGGAAGAGTGTGGGAGGGGCCATTGAGGGGTGGCACCAGGCCTCCCACCTCCACCCAGATACTAATGGGCATCCTCTGGCAGGGTCCCACCTACAAGGCCACCCCCAACCCACCTAGCCCATCATTCCTGCCTGTTTGGAAGGATGTTTCTGGGATACCCTTTCAATACCTTCAGTGGGTGCCAACCCAGATGATGATGGTTAGGCAACATGTTCTGTTCAGACTACATGGAAGGGGGCTGCAGGGGGCTTCCCTGGAGGGAAGACAAAACTTGATTCTCAGAAAGAATAGGCAAAGTGCTAGGGGTGGGGCCTTCTGGAGAAGACAGGGGAAACCCAGGAGGAGTGACCAGAGGTGTTGCCCCCAGGGGCTGGCACTGTCCTCTGATGACCGTCCTCTGACCTTATGTATTATTACATTTTATCTATTTATTAAGACAGTCACCCAGGCTGGAGTGCAGTGGCCTGATCACAGCTCATTGCTGCCTTGAACTCCTGAGCTCAAGCAAAGCTCCCACCTCAGCCTCCCAAAGTTCTGGGATTAGAGGGGTGAGCCACCACGCCTGGCCTCAATTTATTTGCGCAGGGAAATCTCAGTTCCTAAGAGCAGGGGTCCCCAACCATTTTGTTACCAGTGATCAGTTTCATGGAAGAAAATTTCCCACAGGTTGGGGTGTGGGGTGGGGTGGCGGGTTAGAGGGTCTGACAGGAGGTGGAGCTTTGGTGGTGACGCAAGGGACAGGGACAACTGTAAACACAGATGAACCTTTACTGGCTTGCCTTCACTTCCTGCTGTTTGGCCAGTTCCTAACAGGCCATGGTTCCATGGAAGACAATTTTTCCATGGACAAGGTTGGGGGGACAGGTGTGGGGTGGTTCTGATAGGAGATGGAACTCAGGTGGTGATGTGTGGCCTGGTTCCTAACAGATCATGGACTTATAGTAGTTGGGGACCACAGCATTAGAGGCTAGGGCACACCTTTGGGGGACCCTGAAGACAAAAGCAGCATCTGAGACGCACAAACAGGCCAAATGCCCATCCCCTGGGGCACACTCAAGCACCTGCACAAGTCCCCCCCAACAAAGAAAGCCACCAGCAGCCTTTTGGGCGAGCTCACTGCAGCCCACAGCGCCCACCAGGGCCCATCCCCCCATAGAAGGAGGGAAGGGGCACACTCTGCCTTTCCTTCTCTGGGCGAGGAGGATTAGGTGTGTGGGGCAGAAGCTAAGGCTCTTAATTAGCACCTGGGACCATCAGAGCTTTGGGCGTCAGGGCTAAGACTCGGAGATGCTATCTGCTCACTGAGAACTGGCTGTTCCCATAGCCTCCCAGCCACGCAAGTAAAGTGACTTAAGTTAGGGGTTTGTGAGCTGGACAGTCTCCAAGCCACACTCAAGACTTGCCCTCCTGTCCTGACCCTGCACCCACCTGGTGCAGGCACCCCTAGGTCCTGAATGGTGGGTAAAGCTTTCTGTTTGGGCCCACCCCTAGAGGGACCCCCCTTCCATCTTTCCCCATCCTGCCAGCCAGCCTCACCTGTCGCTGTAGGCTGCTGCTGCTGCTGCTGCTGCTGCTGCTGGCTGAGCATATCTGTAGGCTGCATAGCCTCCCTGCAGGGTAAGTGGGAGGAGAGATGGCACATGCATTTAGTGCAGTCACTAGGGAAAGGCTGGCCGGGGAGAGACTGCTACAGACCCTGCCACAGAACCTGCGGGGCTGGGAAACTGCAGATGATCCCTGTCTCTTGACTTTCATCTGGGCCTGGAGGGGGTTAGGTGATGCCTGATCTAATGGAGGTCTGAGAACTGCAGGTGGGTATGGGGCAGGGTTCAAAGTGAAGCAGGGCTGTCTGTTCATTGATTAATTCGTCCACACATCCATCTGTGCATTCAAAACACATTAGTGGGTACCAATTATACATCTGGCTGCGTGCTAGGCTTTGGCACACAGTAGGTGCCCCTAGACCTGCCCCAGGCCAGTAACCCCTGACTTGGATGCTGATGGGCTTGGGAACTACTGGGTGACTCTGGGTGCTATCCTGGACACTTGGATGGTCAAGGGCAAAGGGCCCAGGAGGGCAATAATAGGTGATGTCTTGGCTGTAGATGAGTGAGTAGCTGAATTATGGGCAACTGCACCAGACTGGAGAGTGTCTGGGTACATGGGGTAGGGTTGTCACCAAAGGTTGTGAGTCAAGGGAGGCAGTAAGAGCGTGGTGAAGGGAGAAAGAAGTGACAGGACCTGACCAGGGGGTCAGCCCGGGAGCACAGCATGCTGGAGCCCTGCCAGCTGCTCTCAGGGGCTCAAGCGCCAACCCCAGAGCGGTCAGGGACGTGGGGAAGTCACCCTCTGCCCCCATCAGACAATAGCTAGACACTGTCAGCTTACAGGACTTCTGGGAGTCCCCTAGCTTCTGTGATGAGTGCAGCCCACCCAGATGGGCTGTGCTGGGACCCCCAGGGACACAGTGCTCTGGGCAGACAGGACCTTGCCCTCTAGGAAGGAAGCACGGTGGGTTGGGCCAAGTGGTGGTAAGAGGTGAGGACACAGATATCCCGCTAAGACAAACATCTGGCCCGCCCTCCCCTGCCCAGGGCTGCACTTACATAAATCTCAGCACCATAAAATCCATCCTGATACACGACCCTGGAAGCAAACGGACAAGAAAGTGGTGGGAACGCTGGAGAGGTGGGGTAGGCCGGCTCCGGTGTCTGCTGAGGAGGGAGGGGGCACGGTGCCAGCCCTGCCCATGGGACTGGCATTTTAACAAGCGTTTGCTCCAGTGCCCTGTTTTGGTATAACAATAGAGTAACATCCTTGCTGGTCAGCTCCATTCTCCCACAAACCCAGGGGCCCACGGGCTCAGTGTCCCCCCTCTGCGGTGGAGGACACTGGACCCCAGGGGAAGGGACCACAGGGTTTCGGGAAGCCCCTTGCTGAGCTCAAGGGCAGATGACACCCCGTCAGAGCATCCAGGCCACGTGCGGGGGCTGGAAATGTCCAGTGACCTTGGCGACACTCCGCTGGGATGGGGGTTGGGGGTGATGAAGATGGAGGCGGCGGCAGCGCGGACTCCTGGGGTCCCCACCCCCGCCCCCGTGAGAGAAGCTGCCTACCCCTCGGGCTGCTCAGGGCCTCCCTCCCGCTCCTTCCCCTGGCCTTTCTCCGAGCCTCCCTCCCCACCAGCCCTACGGTACTCACGCTCCGTAAGTCGGGATGGGGGGCGGGGGCGGTGCAGCCCGAAACGTGTTATACACGGCCCGGCCCCGGCCCCGCAGGTGCGCGCCCCGGTAGGCAACGGCTGTGCCGGTGGTGGGGTAGGGGAACCCGGTCACTGCGGGAAAGGGGGCCGCGACGGCCATGAGAGGGAAGGCGTGGGGAGGGCGGGAGAGCAGGCTGGGCCTGGCAGCCCCCACCGGGCCCGCCCCGGCCCCGCCTACCGCCCCGCCTCCCTCCTGTCCCGTCCCAGTCCCCCCTTTACCTGCATAGAATTCGGGCCCGTAGACTGCGCCAACAACGGGGTTTAGTTTCCAGCCTAGAACAGAAGCAGAGACCCGGTCACCCGCTTCCTCCGTGCTTTCCCCACCTTGCCCTCCTCCTGGGAACCCCAGAGACACCGGCCCAGTTGTGCGGGCTGGGCTCCCTCTGTGCCCTGAACACAGAGGCCACTTCACTTCCAGCCCACCCGTCTGCATCTCCTCTTGGATTCTGAACGAACTGTGCATCTCCAGCCTGCCCCTGGGGTACCTTGCCCCAAGGCATCAGCCTAGGGTGTGCAGTTCGCAGAAGAGAATTAGGAAGGAACGTGGAACAAGTTATGTGACCCCTGGGGCCACAGCTGAGATGGGGGACTCTGGTGTGCATAGCCTCAGCACAGCCCATCTTCACAGTCTGTCCCAGCCTCCTGTTGTGGCCCTGGGGATGCCCTCTTCCCAGTGCCAGTCCTGCTCAGCTTTCTGCCTGTCCTCATCTTTCCCCAAAGCAGGATGTGGGGCGGGGCAGCCCCGGGACCAGGCAAGAGCCTTTGGATTGGGGGTGATGCTAACGACAGTGGCTAGTACTCCCTGAGCACTTTACATGTGCCCCACGTGTGGCTCCAAACCCATGGTGCCCATTGCCACCTGAGGTGGGTGTCACACCCTCCCCAGCTTGCAGATGAAGGCCTGGAGAGGCTCAAGGACCTCCTGTTGTCCAGTGCTGAGTGGCAGAGTCAGATCTGAACCTGCAGCCCTGAGTCCTGGCCACTCCCTGGTCCCGAGCTGAAACTTGTACTCCAGCCCCTTCCTTCCTGCAGGGGGAGCAGGTGTTTCTCTCCCACTGGGAGCCAGGAGCAGGAGCCAAGACCTGCTTCCCCCAAGGCTTAGAATGCATTCAGACAGGGTGAGGCTCCTCACCCCTCTCCAGCTTATCCAGGTCCTGTCTTTGCAGCAGGCTCTGCAGACCCAGTGCCTTGTCCCTCTGCACTGTGTGAGGAGGGACAGAAGGGACCTGAGCCCACTGGCCAGCTGATGGGTGCATGTGGAGAGGATGGCAGTGTGCACAGAGTCCACCTTCCCCGCCGTTCATCCTTCCAGCTCTTCTGGGTCCATTCTGGACAAGTGAGACTTGGAGATGGAATTTCTATTTCAGACGGCCCTAGGCACCTTGACCTGTCCATTCTGGCTTCCTGGGTGCCCCATCTGTCTCTGCTGGCCCCAGATGACAGAGGCAACCTGAGATCCCCTAGTTGGTCCCCATGTTTCTGCTGCAAAGAGTTAACACCTGCTTAAACCCAGTGAGCTTGTTTTCTACGGTGGATCTCACTCTCCCACTGACGCATTTTGGAGCATTCAGGAGTACTAAAGCCAGGTCACGTTGCACTGACAGACTGTCAGAAACCCTGTGACGGCTTCAGGATCAACCTGCAGAGAACCCAGGGCCATCCCACTGTGGCATTTGCTGCAAAGGTGGGCAGAGTCTGTCTCCCCATCTTCCTGATGTATAGCCAGCGCCGGTTACATGAGCCGCACGAGACAGCATGGCCTGGCCGAATTCCCCTTCCCCGGGCATTCAGCTTGTGGTTCTTGGATGAAGAGTGGGCAGCTAGTTCCAGAGGTTTTGTAGCCCAGGTGGTCACTCAAACCCTGTATAAACATCTACTGCTTTTACTTCCTGTGCTAAGTGCCAGATCACAGAATAGTCTCCCCCAGGATGCACTGGGGACAACGGCCAACCCAGAGCACCCCCACATTTAAAAATAATTTGGGATTTGGAGGTCTTCAGAAAAGCAGGGTGGGGGGCACGTTAAACAAGTTGGGCCAGGCCAGATGGACCCAGCTCCCCGGCCCCAGGACCTGATGCAGCCGGGGAGCTGGGAGGGTGGCAGCTGAATCATGCCATCCTCCCTTGGGCTTTCCTGCTAGTCACCTGACCGCATGTGTGGCTGATCATTCAGAGACATGAAAGGCTGGGGGTGACTCAGGCTAGAGTCCAGGCTGGCAAGGAGCCTTGGCCTGTCTGAGCAGCTTTTAACAGCTCGGAGTGAGGAAGCTGCTCCCTGACAACTCTCGAGAACTAGACAAGGCCCCTGGCATGTGGCTAGCTTCACGCAAAGCCTGTTTGCCAGCTGGATTAAGACAATGCTGTGGCCACCAGTGGCTCCTCCACCTCTCTCCACAGCCAGCATGTGGCATGAGCAGGTCCATCTTTAAGAATGACGGGCCACCTCCTCTGCATGTGTGTGGCCAGCTCACAGGCTCAGGATTGCTAGGTTTATCTGGGTCTGGACCAGCAGCCTCAGAGCCCTGCCAATGTTTCCAAAGCCCAAGGGACACAGATCTTCTAATCCTGGGCACATCCACTAAATAATCAGCACACTTGGGGAAGCTGTGTGACAGCCCCTGGGGTCAAGGTCACCACTGCTGTTTTGCAAAAAGACTGGAACTTAGAGAGACCTAGAGCTCATTGAAGGCCTCCCTCCCTGAGCCTATGAATGCAATGAGTCAGCCCAGCAGGTCTGGCACAGAATTCTTCAAACAGGAGTCCCTGCAAGAAAATAAGTAATGACCCAGGAAGTCACTGCTCTCCTGCTGTGGCCTGTGGGCAAGGGACACTCTTGGGAAAACCAGATACCCCAGCTCTGTGTTTGGGGTGAGTGCCCCCAGCCTGGTCCTGCATTGCCTACTTGTTCTCTTCTGATGGGGGCAGAGCAGCAGCAGAGGGACTGGGGTGTGCCTGGCATCGGGAAGGGTGGACTCCAGCAGCCTCCACGGGTGCTGGCCCCTTACCATTGGTGTAGGGGTTCCCCGTCTTCTTGTTGGTCATGACACGGGCCGTGGCATTATTGACCTATCAGGAGAGGAAAAGAGAGGGTGAGAGACCTTAGCCTTCTAGAAGGCCCAACAGCCACCCCCCTGGTCCCTGGGTATCCAGGCTGCCCCCAAGCTGGTCCCACTCAGCCTCCTCTGTGCACCGTACTGCCCGCCAGCCAGCGAGCCTGGGCCCCACAGCTCCTGGCACAGGCTAATGCCTGCTGGGGTTAGGACCCTGCCCAGGTGTCCAGCTTGTGCTTCCCACATGGCTGTTCCCACCAGCCCAGCCCCAGCTCTCTGGTGACCCAAGAATGCCAGAGAAGCTTCTAGTGGACTCCCCACAGAGTACTCTGGGAACGGCTGACAGGCCAGGCCCCAAGGCAGTATCTTCTACCCTCTTCCCCGCCCCCCCCCATGTGCCTGTTGAAGACCCCCTAGGCATGGGCGCCAAGATGGCCACACGAGGACCCCTTCCCCTGAAGACCCCTTCCCCTCCATTCTCTGTAGAGCCCAGGGCTCTCGGAACCTCCAGAGGGGGCAGGGTTGATGGGGGGACCCTGGGCAAGCTCATGAGCCTGTGAGGCTACACAGGGGCCAGCCTGACATGGAGGGGACAGGCCAGTGTGGTAGGAAAGTTGAGAACACAGAGCTGAGGAGAGTCTGGGCTGCATTGCCTCCATCCTATCCAGGGTGTGAGTCTACAGGGCCTCGGGCTGCTGCCTGGCCAGGCAATGCTTTCAGAGGTCCCACGGCTTCCAGAGACCCTCCTCCCAGTCCTTCTGCTCCTGACGGCCTTGGCCGCCAGTCTCCTCTCCTGTTTTAGCCACGCCTCAGTTGCCCTGCTAGTGGGTGCCCAGCTCCAGATACCAGAGTGGCTGCAGGGGAATGTAGCCCACTCTGGGCCTCTGGGGCCAAGGAAGAGGGAGCAGAGCAGAGGTTGGCTGTTTGGGAAGGATCCCCTGCCTTCCTTCCGCTGCTCTTCTGGAATGAACCCTTCTATTCCCTGGCCACTGTTACCTGCTGCTGAGGGTGCTCCTGCCCAGACAAGGGGCGGGAGTGGGAGACGGTAAGGCAGAGGCAGAGGTGTGGGGGTGGGGTGGGGGGGCGCGGGGGCTGTTAATGGCTCCTCAGCGGAGCTAGCTCCCTCCCAACTGGGGGACAGATTGGGCAGGCCACGGTCCTTGCAGCTGCCAAGCCCCAAATATCTTGTACTGGGCCTCCGTAGGTGTCTGGTTGGGGACAGTCTGTTCCAGAAAGTAGAAGTAGGAGGCAGAAGTGGGGCAGGACCCATGGGAGAGCCTGAATCCTACACCAGCAGGGGTCACAGGGCACTGGGCCTGGCCTGAAGCCAGTGGCATGGGGGCTCCTTCCACCTGCCCTGGAGGACCCGGGCCGGGTTATGCACAGGCCTGGCAGTGGAGGGCTTAGCGGATGGGTGGCGGTGTCCTTGGGGCACCCCTGCATAGGGCCTGGCAGTGGAGGGCTGGACAGGCTGGGTACACAGGGCCTGGCAGTGGAGGGCTGGGTGGGCCAGTGGCGGTGTCCTTGGGGCACCCCTGCCACAGCACACTTATCTGAGCACCTCAATTTTCCGTCCCTCCACGATCGTCCCATTCAGCTTCTCCCGGGCTCGGTCAGCATCTGAGCTAGTTTCAAAAGTTACAAACCCAAAACCCTGTGAGCAGAGGAGAAGGACAGACAGGAAGAGAGAGACACAGGATGAGAGGGGGAGACGAGGAGGTACGGGTGGGTGGGGGAGACGGGGTGGGCAGGGAGAGAGAGAGAAGGGGCTGAGTCAGGTGAGTTGGAGCAGAGATGCAGGCGGCCCAGAGGTGTGTCCTGGTGCCACCGGCAGGATGCACGGGGGTAGGGGGATGTACGGGCTCCAGGTGGGGGGGGGGGGCAGCTGCTGGTCCAGTCTAAGCCCAGCCTGAGCTGACCACCTGATACCTCCAAGGGCACAGGCCAAAGCTATGTAAGACGCTGACCTGTCCTGGGGCCCAGCCTGCCACCCTAACTCCACCTTGGGGTCCGGTGGGGGCTGAGGCTGGGCTTCAGGACTTCGGGGGGGCAGTCCATCCACTTTCACTCCAGGAGCCCAGGGTGGGTCTTGCCTTCCTGAGGGGGCAGGAGGCTCATCTTTGCTGGGCACCTCCCTGGCCTGCCCTCCCTGAAACCCCTTTCCCAGCCTCCGGGCCAACTCCTTAGGCAGGCTGGTGGCCCCTGGGGCGAACAGTTGAGTGGGGTGGGGACTCAGGTCCAGGGGCCAGGGCTCTGGGGTGCAGGCAAGAGGTCCTGGCAGCTCAGAGAGAAAAAGCAGCAGTGGCAGCAACAACACAGACAGCTGGGGCAGGGCGGGGGCGGGCGGGGGCGGAAGAGCAGGGAATACAAGCACCCGTGTCGCTCAGGGGTCCTCGGGCGTGAAGCTCTCCAGGAAGGAAACGCACATTTCACACGTTAGCCTGGCGGGACCTACAGCCGGCGCTGTAATGGTGGCAGCCTCCGTGCGGCACCCACCTTGGAGCCCCGCTCGTTAAAAATGATCTCCACGTCTAAAATTTTTCCGAATTGCTGCAGAGACAGAGACAGAGAGGGGAGGTGGGGGAGACAGAGAAAGCTGGGTTAAGACTGCTGGCCTGGCTGACGCCTCCACTCTGGAGATGCTGCGTCTGTCCTCCGCCCCAGGGACACCTCCCTGCTCCTGCCGAGGGAGAGAAGCCCCTGGGCAGCACGGAGGCAGGAACAGTCCTCCTCACCTCCTCTGGGGTACCTGTGTCTCCCTCCTGGGAGAGCTTTCCTGTGGGCACCCTGGCCCCATCTGGGGCTAGGGACAAGGAGGATGCAGCATCACCAGTGTCTCTTTCCCTTCTCAGCTGGGGCTTGGCCATAGTGGGGAGGGGACATCCAAGGTATTACAGCCACCCCCAATTCACATTAAAGGGTAAAGGTCTACACCGAGGTGTTTCTTCACAGGAGTGGGGAGGGGAGAGGGTGGACTTACATCCTGGAAGGGACAAAACACATGGAGACAGGACAGCCTGGGGCAAAGGGGGAACTGAGGCCTGGAGATTAGGACCTCTGCTGGGACCTGGGACCCTCAGACCTCCCTGGGATGGGGTGTGGGGTGCTGGTGAGTGGTGACCTGAACCCAGGCCCCTGTCAGTGCCCTTCCTGCCCCAGCCCTGGTCCTGAGTCCATCCATGCACCTGTGAACCAGTCCCCTGAACCATGCCCTGAGGTCCCTGGGGCACATCCTGAAGCCTGGGGCCACAATGATGGGGGTTTCCCCTTCACTTCCCAACATCCCTAGAGGTTGGGGGAAAGGGGACAGTGTCCTGCATGTCCTGTGGGGACCCAGTGAGCACAAGCGCATTGAGAGTATAAGTCAGCCAGACACCATCATGTCAGCCCTTTTAGGGGACCCCAGACTCAAAGAGGCTTGGCAGCTTGCTCATCTGATGATTCTAAACTGTGCCAGCCCCTCAGTTGAATATAAGCTCCAAGCCCAATGAGGCCTGGCCCCTTAGATGGGGAGGGGACTTCTGGAGACCACATCAGGGGTGGATGCTGAGACTTGTCCACACTGTGCTGCTGCTGGTGTTAGGGGAGTGCTGGGGTCAAGGGCCAGAGGCTGACCAGCAGTGGGCATGGAGGTGGGGCAGTCACAGCAGTGGCCGGAGGAGAGTTTGGGGTGAGGGAGAAACACGCCAGGCCACATGGTCTTCTGTGGCTGTGTCGCCTGGCACTGCCTGCTCTCCTACCTAAGCAGCAGCCCAGGCCCGTGTGGCATCAGCACTGCTAGGTGTTTAAGTTTAGGGACAGAACGCAGCAACCTCAGGATCAAGGGCAGCCCTGCATGCTCTCACAACCATGCTGCCCCTGGCTGACATGAAACACTGAAATCTAGGAAGAGACCCTGAGAGCCCTGCAGGGACTTGCCTTGAGCCTGCCTCCCAACAATTGCACCTTTTGGGGCTGTCCCACCTGGGAGCCTGAGTGCCCAGACTTCAGGTGCATGGTGGGGGGTGGGGGTTGAGTCTGGGGCCACTGCTCTGGGAGGCTGCACTGCCTCTCCAGAGCCCTACCTCCTACTGGTGGTAGGAGTCAGAGGTGGGACCGGAAGAGTCACAACCAGCCTGGTTTGGGGGCCCCAGGGAGTCTGTGAAGTCCCTGAGCACAGCTGTACCAGGATGAGGGGCAGGTTCTGGCCAGGGAGCAGGGGGGTGGAGTTCCAGGGACAGCCACGCAGACCCCTCAGCCCTGAGTAGAGGCCTCCCTCCTCCCTGCCTGCAGGGTCAGGTCAGAGTGGAAAGGGCCCAGCAGCCTTGGTATAGAGGGGTCTTTTGGGGTGGGTACTGGGCGTTGTCGCCCTGGACTGCTTCTGGTGTGAGGGGAGTGCTGGGTCAGGCAGGGGTCAGAGGCTGCCCAGCCCTGGAACACATGTGGGCAGACAGGCAGGTGCTGTGGGGCACAGCTCTGAGGGTGGGCTGCGTGCAGAAAGCAGGACGAGGGGCCCGCACACACTCACCCCGAACATTTGCCGCAGGTCGGGGTCCCTGAACCGGAAGGGGATGTTGGAGACGTGCAGCCGCTTGGGCTGCTGCTTCTCTGTGGGGTCGGAGGAGTGCAGTGGCTGGCTGTCCGTCTGTGCCGCCTCGTCTGCCTGCTGCGGGGAGAGGACCTGGCTGACAGGCTGCCAAGAGGGCCTCGGGGTCTGCCGGTCCCCTCTACCAGAGGGAGGGGCATCTGAAGACCAGATTCTCCTTGACCCCCAGGCTGGGATCTTCCAACAGCCCAGAAGCGCTCAACCCAAGCTGCCACGTCCAAGCTTTTGCCTGGACTCTGCCCAAACTTGGACTGTGAGGCCACCTCCCTCTTGCCATCATTGTGCGGGCCTTCTGGCCCAGTCTGCTCTCCACTCCTTCAGCTCAGGGCTGCCAAAGCCTGGTGGTCTCTCAGCCCCATCCACTACCAACATTCCAGGAGGTTCTGGGGGCACATGGGCCATTCTGGCTCTCAGGGCCTGATGGTACAGTGGCGATGGATCTCAGATATGGGCACACTTATCTCCAGGGAGCTGGCCCTCTGCTGTGCCTCCACCAGCTCCTGCTGCTGCCACTCAGATTTGGGGGCCACTTCTAGGAACCTCTTCCAAGGCATAGGCAGCAAGTTCAGTCCTTCATTTAGACCAAATGCGGGTGGGCAGGTGGACTCTGAGAGACTTGGGTTTCAGGATGCAAAGCTGCCCACATGGGACCTCCCAGCCCCAGCTCCCCGTGGGAAGTGGTCCAGGACGGCGCCTCAAGGCAGAGCGGCACGGTGCATGCGAGACTTTTTCTACATGGACTTCTCCCATAGGAGAAGCCAGGCTGGTCTTGATCCTGACTCAGTCTTGGCTGTATGTACAGAAGCAAAGGCAGACTGGGCACCCCACCTCAGGGCCCTCACAGGCTAGTCATGGGAGCACCCAAAGCACAGATGCCACCTGCAGCTTGCTCTCCTGCTCAGCCTGTTGCAAGGAGGCACAGGAGCACTGGTGTCCAGAGAGGCTCTCAGTGGTGGCAGACAGGCTGGTGAATGGATGCCCCAGGTCCCACCTGGGTGTCCTCGGAGGGCATGCTCACTGTATTCACTTCCTCCAGTGGGGTCTTGGGCCTGGCTGCCCGTGAGGATGATGGGCAGTGTATGGACCTGTCATCAGGTTCCTTTGCCTTCCTGCTCCATTCATTCCCTGCTGCCCTTCGGGGTCATGGTGAGATCACCTCCCAAATATAATACTTGTACTTGAGTGCCCGTCTCTGGGTCTGCTTCTGGTATGAGGGGCAGCATATGATCTCAGGGGTCTTGGCTTCAGCCAACCTGGAGCAGCAGTGCAGGAGGATGAGGGGCTGCTTGGAAACTCTGGTGTGCTGTGCTCTCCCATGTGGCCCACAGAGAGCAGCAGCTGGTGGGGATGAGAGGCCCCTGTGGGCTGCTGCCATGGAGCCCAGGAGGTGCCTGACTGCCTGAGCTAGGAGGATCAGGGTGAGTATCCATCACTGCTGATCAAAGGAGTGCTGATGGGCACAAGTCTCTCATAGTTGGGATGGAGTGGGGTGGCCCGAGGTCCCATGACTGAGGCCTCGCCCTACAGTGGAGAACACAGAGCTCCGAGGGGCAGGCTCACCCAAGGCCAGTTGGCTGCTACCTGGCCACATTGTCCCCAGACTCTCGTCTGAGCAGCTCTTGGCTCTCCCTGCCCCCTCAATGGCCATCTTGGTCATTCTTTCTGGAAGCACAGGCCACTTTTCTGTGCTCCTGTGTCAGTCAGGAGGCCTCTGACCAGGCTCCTGGGCAGCAAGTGCCCTCAGATGACCAGAAGGGAAGTCACCCTTTCCTGGGCTGCTGAGGAGGTGGAGGATACAACTTGCTCCCCATCCCAGCCTCTTCCCTGGTGGTGGCACCAGAACTCAGGCAGGCAGCTGGGAGTGGCCTGTCCTGCTGCAGTGTCCCTTATGTGCAGCTCTGCTTTCCTGCCCAGAAGGCGTGGGGGGTGTGGCCCCGGGGCACACCTGTGGACACACCTCCCAGATCCTACACATGCTTGGCCCAACTCTGATGAGTGCACGTCTTTTACCCCTGTGTCCCCAAGGCCCTCGACTGGGCCATTGCTCCTGGGGGTTCCCCAAGTGCCCCCCAAGGAGCCCATCAGTGGGGCTCTGGCAAGGCCAGGAGGTGGACAACAGGTCTCCAGAGACTCTTGGTCTGGCCTCCGTCAGGTCCCATTAGTGACAGATCACATGGGCACCTGACTCTACAGGGCCACATGGGGGCTGACACCAGTTCCCAAGTTCTGCGGTGTCCTCATTGACCCCCATCTTTCTTGCAGAGAGCAAACCTGTGTTAGGCATCCAGAGGGATTGACCTCAGCCCTGAATCAAGGTAAAACTGCCCAGGCAGCTGCCCCTGAGGGAGGCTGGAGCCCTCCTCTGGCCCTTACAGGTGGGGCTCTTTCCTTTTAGGTACAATCTGTGCAGTGGTCATGGAGGGCATGGTGGCCCTATCGATTCCCCTTGCAGTGCATTGCACACCCCCACGCCCTTAGCTGCTCCTGGGTACTGATGACTGAGTCGCCCAGGATTCAGCCTGGATGGCGCCATGCAATGCTAGCCTCATACCAGCAGAGGGCAGTGGTCAGCATAGCCAGGTGGTGGGACAGTGGGACAGCAGAGTCCCATGCAGTGGGCCCAGGCACCTTACCCAGGCTGGGGGATAAAGGCAAAGGCAGAGGTGGGCTCAGGCCCCCTTATACCATCCCAAAGGCCCTAAAAGCGTGTATCTGAGAATGAGGCAGGAGAAATGGGGCAATGGGCATGTGGGGTGAGCCATTGGGGTTCAGGGCCACAGGAAGGAGGGAACTCCTTGGCCCCACCCTGGCCCCCAGCTTAGCTGGCAAGAGAGGCAGACCCAAGGGTCCAATGACCGTGAAATTACAAGTGGTGGTGAGAAAGCCCAGAGTGTAAATGACTTCACACTGGTGGACCCTGAGGGTGGCAGAGGCCTTCCTGTGATTTGTCACAGTGGTCTGGGCAGCCGCCACCACCCTCCTGCCTTCCTCAGGGCCTTTCCCCTTCCCTTTTAAAAAGAAGTCTTTGCTTCCAGGTCTCAAGTGCAGGGAAGAAGCAGACACCAATGCCTCTCCCGACCCAACCTGCTGGTCTTGGTGGCTCTGCTTCTGAGTTCTGGCCCAGCCGTTACAGGCCCTCCTCCACCATTCAAGGCCAGGAGGCAGCTCCTAGTGGGCTAGGGGCAGGTGTCACCTAGCACCCACCCAGGAGCCTGAATACCCTTTTGCCTAGGCCTCCCCAAGTTCTGCCCAGACAGGCCGAGAGTTAGCCCTAGGCAGGGGCCAGTGGTCCAGGCAGGCACTGGGAAGCAGGCAGGACCTGATGGCCCTGTTGCTGGGACACAGCCAAGCTTTGCTGATGGGGCACAAGGTGGACTGGCTCTTGGGAATCTTTCTGCAGCTCCATGTCACCCCCATTCTTCCAAAGACCTCCTGGGCACTCATGCACTGATGGCCATGACGGCCCACATGGCCAAGCCCCCTATGGGTGGCCAGTCACCCTTGGAGAGGGGTCCTCTGAATGTGACCTTATGCCATCCATTGGGTGTGTCTTCTTCAGAGCCCAGGGATGCTGGGCATCCACTTCTGAGTCAGGGCTGTGTGCTCCCACTTGGACTTGGTGTGAATGACACATGATTCCAAGCACCTGCTAGCCACTGTATTTGTGGCATGGTGCCTGAGGAATTCATGACCTGCTCCTACCCTGCCAGCTGGGCAGCCTCATGGCTGAGTCTCACCACGGTGTTGGTTGGGGGCTGATGGCCCTTCTCACCTGCCTTTCACATGCCATGTTCCAACCACAGCCCAGTCCTTGTCACCCCTTAAGGCCTAAGGGCCAAGAACATGGGAACCAAAGTTTGAAGCTCCTGGTGAAGGAATGAGGCAGGCAGGACACAGGGTCTCAGGCTACTGGTAATGTGATTGGAGAGAGTGAAGAGTTCTGAGAAGAGGCTCCAGCTGGACAGATGGTGGAGAGGGCAGAGGGCTAATGCTGGTGTTGTGGGTCACTGAACAGAGAGCCCTCAGGGGGACTGGGGGTCGGAATCTGAGCCAGCCATGAAGCCAGAGGTGGCACAGCCCAGATTTCCAGCCAACAGTGGGGAAATGACCCATCAGGTCCTCATGGGGGACCCTCTGGCAGGTGGAGGAGCCCATGTTGCCTTGAGGTGGACAGACATGCATTTGCCACCTCCACCAGCCTGGGAAACACCGGCCACCTGTCTCCCTCCACCCAGTGAAGCCTCTGCAGTGGCCCTTTGTATGCTGTTCCAGCATTTTCTAACTATACACCAGGCTCTTGGCAGGTGAACTGTCCTCAAGTGCAGGGATGGTGTGACCTCTTGGTGCTGGACCCATGTGACTCTGAGAGAGTAAATGCTCCCTGCAGCGCCACCGCCTGCAAATGCAGACCCTGCAGGTGCTGTAGGAGTGAGGTGGGTCCTCCCTCTCTGTCCCCATCCCCAATCTCATTCTGTACCCTGTGCTGCCTTTTCTCAGAAGGAAGGTGATACTGTGGTGACAAGAGGTGCAAGGAAAGGCATCTATGCGCCAGTGTGTCTGGCCCTCACGGCTTCTTGCCAGCACATCCTTTTCCACCTGGGGGTGAGAGAGATGCCCTGGCCCCACTGGGGGTGGTCCTCCATATCTCTGGATGGGAAAAGGGACCTCCTGCACACAGATGAGAGGCTATTCCAGGCACTGACCGAGGCTGGAAGGTCATCGGGGTCGTCAGGACCCACCCCGGGGGGGTGTCGAGACCACAGAAGTCAGCAGGAGCCCTGCCTTCTGTGGGAGCCTGAGGCCCAGGCTTTGGGGGGTCAGCCCATTGTGATGGACTAGGGGTTACTCAGTGCCTCTTTCTCTTCTCAGGGTCAGCTGCACATCTGTCACTCAGGGAGGCTTTGGGCATCTTGCCTGAGCAGTGGAGGTGTCCGGAAGGGCCCAGAAGTGGCCAGAAACCTCCTGAGGGAGGAGGAGAAGAGGCCTGCCGGTCACAGAAATTCCAGGAAAGCCTGTCCTGAGCTGGAGCCCAGGGCACTAGTCTTTGGGGTGGGGGTGAGGACAGGCTTCCATCCAGACCACCAGCCCCAGATCTAAGGGAAAGACAGGTCACCTGTGTCAACTAGGGGCCGGGACAGGCAGCTGCCTTCCGGAGGCTGGCTTTGTGGCAGCTCTCTGCAGGACGCTTGAAGTGGGAGCCATCCCACCACTCAGAGGCCCCCTCCCGTCTGTCCATGGTGCCCGTCAGGGCAGCCCATGCACTCAGGGACAGGGCAGGAAGACCCCATAGAGGGCTGCACACACTGACCTGCTGCTGCTGTGGATCCCAGACCCTCTGGTGGAGGCATCCTGGGGGGGGGGGGGGGGTTGGGGGAGAAGATGCCCTCACCCAGGAGGCCTGGACCAGAGCACTGAGCCTATCCTACTTACCACCCCATACCTCTCGATCCTAACGCCAGGCTGCTCAGGGAAGGGCCAAGAGAGGCTGGAATGAGCTGAAAGACCTCAGCAGCTGCTGATGTCCACACAGGCGAGGGGACGCTGCTGCGGCAGCCTTCGTCTGTGAGTGATGGGCAGCCTTATGAGGAGGCTCAGAACGCTTTCCCCAGCTCCCTGCCAAGCTGGGAGGCTATGCTTGAATAAACACTTCAGGTCAGGGAGCGCAGGCCCTCAGGGCAGCCTGGGTCTTTATGAGAGCTCTGGAGCTCCTGAGGTCTTCCTGCAACTGCTCACCCAGTAACTCCCACCTGCATCCCTGCATGAGGCCCAGGCTCACGGAATAACTATCTCTCTTCCTATCCCTGCAACCTCAACCCTGACCCTCTGGAGGACCGGAGAGATCTAGCCAGAAGAGAGGAAGGTCAAGGCTGTTGCCCATCCCTGGCTCTGGTGTTCTCTGCCCAGCACTCTCCTCGGGAGGCCCTGGGGGCTGGCCACTGGAGCAGCGAGAGCCTCGCCCCCTTAATCAAGACATTCCCATCTGGATGTGGCACTGGCCTGTGCAGCGGGTGCTGCTCACTCTGGGCCTCCCCCCACCCGGGGACTCTCTCAGGCTTCCAGACAGGCTGCCCCTTCTGTCCTTGATTGGTCGGAGCCAGGGCAGGGCTGGGTGACTTCCTCTCTACTCCCCAGGCACATTCAGTGTTGGGTACAGAGGTGCTACATGAAGCTGCGGCTGGTGGCCCCAGGGTGTCTAGGAGGCCTGGTTTCTTTGCTTAGTTACTAGCTATCGGTCCCCACTCTGTGTCACTTGTGACTCTGACTATACCTCAAATCCTGCGTTTTCTAGGACAAGCCCCTGTGGCTCACCCTGAAAGACTCTGCTTTGTTCCTGGGGAGGCTGCCAGAGATTTGACCAGACAAGCCTTGTCTGCTGTGGTCCATCAGGGAGACAACATGTGGTCACTCTGCTAGGACTTGTTTACAGTGAACCTGCTCTGGCTCCTGGGATCAGCTGTCTCTTCTGAGCATACACAGGTCATGGGTGTGGTGAATCAGACTCAGAGCGGCCCAGGAAGTATGGTTGGACCCCTGTACCCCTGTTTCTACCACCCTGTGGGCCTGGCCTTGTGTGGCCTGACGCCACGGGAACCCTGGGGGTAGGCAGGGGATATTCTGTATGAGGGTGCCGGGGGATGGAAGTGCTGATGGCCTGGGGCTGACAGGGTTGGACACTGCTCCCAGCCTGGAGGAAGGGCACCGACTAGGCCCCAGGTGATGGGCAGCTGGGCACTCTCCTCAGATAGCTTAGGTGATGCTGGAGGGAGCCCCTGCCCATGCATGGGGTGGGGGGAGAATATTTGGATCCCCTTCGAGCCAGGGCTGGGGGAAGGCTAAGGGAGCACAGTTTAGAGGGCCGCCTCAGGGGGAGGCTGCCAGGGTGGTCCTGGGCAGTGTGGAGTGTGCTGGCCTCCCACCTGACCTCCCAGAGCAGGGGTGTGGGAAGGGACACAGGGCACAGTGAAGAGGGCCAGGGAGCTCTGGGGATGGGATAGGGAGCCATTCCTGGCGGGTCACTCCTTGCCAACTCCCTGTGCTCTCAGGAAACCGGAGAAGTGCCGAGCTCAGCACTTGCGCCTGGGAGCTGCATTACAACCACATAATTGAAGCGATCTGATTGGACAGCAGCCAGGTAGGTAGATTACAAGTGATTAGGGGCGACAGGAGGCCCTGCAACTGAGCTGGTAGCAGGCAGGCCTCCGACACATGCTCTGCCTCTGGCCTGTGAGGACACGCTTTCCCAGATGAGGTGAGCGTCTGCCTGAAGCTGTAGGGGCAGCTGCTGCCTCACCCCTGGCTGCCCAGTGGTTCCCCTGTGGCTGCCGTTCATCACGTGGGTCCCTGGGCTGGAGAACAAGGGCTCCAGGGTGGGGCTGGAAGCACCTTTGCTGCGTCACCCCTATTTTTTCTGAGCGCACTCAGGTCACCCTGGACTAGGAGTCCTCCACGTAGAGGCCCCTCCCAGGCTCCCAGCTGTTTGGCTCCCCCCCTACCCTCCGGGGCTGCCACTAGATGGGCACCCCTCCCTGAAATTCCTAGGCCCTGAGGGGAGGCCCTTACCGGCACTGTCTGGGTCCCGGTGATGGGCTGCGTGCTGGCCTCGGTGCCCGACTGCTCGGGGTGGGTCTGAGCTGATGTATACAGGGTCATGCCGTGCTCCGGGGGCACCGGGGTCTGGCCCGGGTAGTCCTGTGTGGGGTGCGGTGGGGGCGGGGCATACTCAGTGGGGATGCCGTTCTGTGGCGGAGGGGCGTACTGGGCAGGGGGGTAGGGCTGGGCCATCGCTTCAGGTGGAGCCGTGGCGTCCTGGTCGCTCTGTGGAAGGAGAGAGAGCAAGTCCTGGTTAGCATCTAGGCCTTCCCAGACTCCGAGAGGAACTGTGGCTTTTGGCCAGGCAGGTTTTGCAGAAGTCTCTGTGGTATGGGTGCCCTGCGCTTAGCACCCTCTGGGCCCCCTCCACACAGGGCCAGGGCACAGACCACAGCACAGCGTGGGGGAGCTGGGTCTGGATCAGATGCCGTCTACTCAGATCTGTCAGACTGGGGCAGATAACTTAAGGCTTTTTTTCTTAACCTACTTAATTTTTAGAAGTTAATCACCTTCTTTTGAGGTAACAGGAGATTCACATGCAGTTGTAGGAGTAATACAGGGATCCCTGGGTCTTCCACCTGGGAGCCCCACAGTGACATCTCTGGGACACTGGCACCGGTCCAGTCGGGACAGGGGATGTTTCCCAGCATGAGGGTGGTAACAGCTCTGCCGCTGCCAGTTCCGGGATCCTGCACTGTCTCTGGTGGCCCCTGTCCCACCCCTAGACACTTCTATAAACAGTCTCTTTGAAAATAACTCTACTCTGATTGTCCTGGAGTGGGTGAGCCCCAGTTCCCATTCTAACAACATGATGTAGGATAATGGGGGCTGGTCCTGCCAGAAGTGGCTCTGTGGCAGACAGGGCCTGATAGCTAACTGTCCTAGCCCCGATGGCTTCCACTCAGCTCTATGGCCTGAACAGATGGCCCATGGTGCTGGGTGAAGGGCCAGAAGGAAAGCGCCGGGTGGGAGGAGTCCTGAGGTCTCTGCTCACATCCCTGTTCCAGTGTGGTTTCTGCCTGTGCTCCTCAGCCAACATGCTCCCCGTCCTGCCTGGGTGAGCTCCCTGCAGCCTGCATGTGGCTGATGCTGGCAGAATGCACGGGGAGTGGGGTGCTGGGGGCAGGGAGGAAAGCCGAGTCTGCCAGCCCCTCCTAGGGTGCAGCCTGGCCACTTTCCCTCTGCACAGTCCCCTGCTGGCTCCGGCTGCTCTCACCCTCCAGGACAATTAAGATAATTGCCCTCAGGCGCCCAGTCCTGGAGGGAGGGCGCCATGTGCCCAGAGGCTGCAGGCTGCCAGGACAGGAGCCGGGCACTGGGCCATTTCCCTACCACCTCTGGGCAAATCCAGCTTCCAGGCAAGAAAGAAAAGGGGGTGAGGTGGGATAGCAGGCCCCATCGGCCACACTGTCAGGTGCGTCATCAGCCTGGGCCACCTGCCAGCTCTCCTGCTTGCCCTGGGAGGGAAGTCCACCCATCTGCTGCCCAGGAGGTGGCCCCAGCTCTCATGGCCAGCCCAAATGTAATCCTCCCAGCATCCTGAAGAGGTGATGCTGTGACCAAGTCTCAGAGGGGACACTGCCAGTGGCTATGTGGTCAGGGAGCAGGGAAGCCCCCAGGCCACCTAAGGACAGAGATGCTCCAAAGTCTTCCGGGCCATGTTGGCTGCTTTTGTGGTGAGTATGAGGTAGGAATTCAGCTATGTAGAGGGTAGATGGGAGGAAGGGGCTCAAAACTGGGTCTTGGGGCTGGGCCTTGGGGCTGCCCCTGGCAAATGCAGGATGGACAGATGTCAACTTTGTATTTCTGGCACAGAGGTGAAACCAGAGACCTGTCACCCTTGTCTCTGGCTGCAATCTGAGCAACTCAAATACTCGTTCAGCCTGACGACAGGTGAGCGCAGAGACGCCAACTCAGCCCGAACCCTCACTGACAGACAAGTCTGGTGGGGCTCACTACCAACAAGAGGGCTTTTCCGTCAGTCTGGGAACTGCCTGCCACTCTTCAAGCTGAACTCTGCCTACTGGAAACTTCCACCCAGCACCGGGCCCTGCATGTGGCCCACAGCCTCGTCCATGGCAGGCTGGCCCTCTGAGGATGCAGAGTCTGTGACTGTGTTGACTGCCTGGCTTGTCCTTCTGGACAGCTCCAGGAAGGATGAGCCAGGCTCAGCCCCACCTCGCAGGCAAACACTCCCAGGCAAGCGGCTCCAGAGGGATCCAAACCCAGGCTGGGCTTGAAAATCATCACCTGACTTCCCAGACTGGCAGTGGTGTGTGCCTACATGGTGCCCCTGGGGGCTGAGAGCTGCCTCACTTCCCCATGCCCACGAGCGGAAAGGGAGGCTCACGGCCCTGCCTGCCCAGGGTGGCAGCTGAAGAGCAGGTGGACGTAGTGTCCCCAGGACGGCAGGAGCCCAATGCTGACACGGAAGGGAAGGAAAGAGTCCAGAGGAAGAGGAGTGACCAGAGACAAAGGGTCACTGGACAACGCATTTGCTCTGGCTGTCTTGAAGGCGATGCTCCTATTTTCTTTTCTCTCATGAGCACATCACAGGACTATGAAGTTTTGGAGGAAAAGAAAAGGAATGAAGATGACAGTGGAAAGAATGACGCTGTCAAGGGAAGAGCGTCCACTACCGCCACCCTGTGAGCCCCACGCCAGGCCTGCTCATGCACACTCCTGCCGCCTGTCTTTGCCAGGGTCCGGTTTGGTTCTTGGGTGACGAGCTGCTGTGACCGGCAGGGCCCTGGGCAGGACCAGTGTGACATATCTGAGCATCTCCAAGGAGGGAGCACCCTGCCCTGTCCCCAGACCTGTGAGCGCTGACCCCAGAGGGCTGCAGCAGATAGGGGTCTCAGCAGCTATTCTGCCCACTTTGACTAGGAGGAGGGGCACCCAGGGAGCTGGGCTTGCCTCATCACACTGCTGGCAGGTGCAGGAGGACCAGTGCTCTTTGTGTCTACACCACCAGGAGTGAGCTATGGTGTGCCAACCTGTTCAGAAGGCAGTATATCACGTGACTCGGGCCTGGTTCCAGACATCCGGGGCACATTGCCAGCAGAGCTCTGTCCTCAGGGCAGACTCCTGGGCAGGCCCCTCGGACATTAACTAAACTGGAGATGCAAGTTCGGAGCTCAGCTTATTAGCCTCTGGTAGCAGGGGCTGGGCAGTCCTGCGGATATTGCACTTGCTCTGGGGGATCATGGGGGCCCCCTCGTGTGCAGGGTGGAGGGTGTCTGTTTTTCCAAGAGCACCAACACAGGAAAAACCTGTCACGAGAGGCTTTTTGATGACCTGCAGAGCTCTCCAAAGCAGGTTCCTCCAGGTGCTTTGTGGATCCTGGATCTGGCGGGACTGCCCCGATGCAGGGTGCTGGCAGAGGGGCAGACAGGAGGGCCTGGCAGCTGGCAGCCACGACCTAGCCACAGCACTGTCCTGTATCAGCTACCCCAAGGCTCAGGGGCCCTGACCCCAAGTTTCGTGGTCAGTGGGGCTGAGAGAGTAAGCCCTTTCCTCCAGACAGCAGCAGAGGGCCCAGCCAGCCTGAGCAACACTGCAAAACCAAACTGTAGCCAGCAGGAGGTGAGTGAGCAAGGCCTGGGTGCCAGGGTTGCCCCGCCCCCAGACTCCTCCCCCACAAACCAGACGGGCAGCAGGGGGTCCCTGCAGGCCTGCACTCCCAGGCCAGAGACTTTGGGGGGTAGCCCTGTTTGAGCAAGGAGGCTGGTACAAATGCCTGGGGACAGAGTGAGCCTACCATGAGGATGCCCACCCAAACCTTCCAGAACTGTGGCAGTCAAAGGTGGTGCTCTAACTGGGGAGACCTGGGGGCTGTGCTTCCATCACTGAGTCCCCAGAGGCTGGCACAGCTCAAGCATACAGCAGAAGCTCAGTAAATAGGGAATGACGGCTGCTGATGGTGGTGGTTATAACAGGAACAGACGCTGGTGAAGCTTACATGAACTACACGCTGGGTTAAGCAACAGAAGTTGATTCTAAATTATGATTCTAGGTCATGTGGTTATGGGTAACAATGCAGTCTCACCCTATCAGCAAGTGATTGAAAAGACCAAAAGCCTTTCTTTTAGAAGCCAGATGTTGGCCATGAATATTGAGAAGAAACTTAATCAGAATAATAGGTCAGAGGCTCGTAACTGGGCAACTCAAGACTCTGGCTTCTACTGAAGAACTATAAAGAAAAGATAAAAACATACTATAAAAGAAAATATAGTAAGGGGTGACATACATTTTAGAAACAATTAAATATTGAATGCAAATTTGGAGAATTTGAATAAAATTGTCTATGATTCATTAAAAAAAAAAAAGAAGTACATTATTTCATGTGATTGGCAGACAACGAATGTTGAGCACTGGCATTCTTGACACAGGGGAGAAACTCAGGGTGTGAAATTATCTGCCCAGGCACACACACGGGTACTCAGCAGACCAGGGATTTGAACCTGGTTTGGAAACACCTGATGCTGCTTGACAGGAGTGGACTGTTAGCTAGTTGGGAGTAAGAAGGAAGTGTGTCCCCCACCAATGCTGACCCTTCCTGACCCTCAGAGCTCCCACCCTTGTCCCAGCCTCCTGAGTTCATACCAACCCAGCAACCAATAATGGTTTCCTGTTCCCCATGCCCACCTCTGTGCTGGACACTTTCCCCAGTGTTTTGAGGACACCGTGGCCTCCACATGAGCTGACATAGGTCCTCCCCTCACCCCTATGGGGAGAGGAAGTGGAGTGCTGGTAAATGTTTCTCAATGGGTTTCGTGCAGGAAAACCCTGCTTTGTCGGGTTTGCCAATTCCCTTGGTGTAAATACGCCCTGCCACCACTGATTCCCAACTACCAGCTTAAAGTCACCAGAGGTGGAGTTGGAGCTTATGGAAGACTTTAGCTCACCATGTGCAGGGGAGGGAAGGACGGATCTGCCTCAGTCGGTTTCTAACTCATCTCCCCCACCCCAGTGCAAGGAGGTCTGGGGAGGCCTGGGCAGGGGGAATGTGAGGGATGCTCCATGGGAGAGGCAGGGCCCGATCAAGGGGCACTGGGCTGCACTGATGCTGGAGAAAAGCTCAGGAGGCTCCAAGGCCTGGGGCAGGGACACACCTGAGTGATGCTCCTCCAGCTCCATACAATCCATTCTGTCCCCTGACAGTCAGTTTAATACCTCTTATTAATTAGGGCTGTCAGATGGCCTGCCACACCGCATATTACTTCATTCAGGGACCATTAGGTCTCCATATTCCACAGTCACTGGCTCTTAGGCCCTGCCCCTTCTTCCCTCCTGCCTTCTCCATGAGGACATCTGGAAAGGCCCAGGACAGACTGAGCACCTGCCCCTACCCCTCAGACTAGAGGGACCCCAGGACTGTCCAAGCAGAGCCCCACTGCAGGTGAGCAGGACCTGAGGCCGAGGGTCACCTGGCAGCCTACAGCCACTGCTGCATCCCATGCTCTGCCACTAGCCATTGGCCAAGGCAGGCACAGCTGGGCCACTGCCCCTGCCCACCCCTGCTGGGATCTTGGCTTTCCCTCCCCACTTTTCTTTCCTTTTCTGGAGTCCAGGTCTTCTAACTTTCCCAAAAGGGCCTTGGGGCTCTGCCACAGCTGTGTGAAGGCAGATGGTGCAGCCTGGAGGCTGCAGGGGGTGGTGATGGGGTTGCAAACTCCAGGCCTGAGTGTGGCTGCAAATACCAGGGTGTGAGAAAGACCCCAGCCCTCAGCCACAGAACGGCTGGGTCTGTCTTCTCACCCCTTTGCAGACATCCCAACTTCTGCCGACCTCGCTCCAATCCCAAACCTGGGCCTGCCCTCTCATGCATCAGTCAGAAGCCACACATTAAAATTTCACGTATTCTTCTTATAACTGTATTTCAATGTAATTAGCTTCCTTCATAATCCTGTGTACTTTATGTATTTCACTTTATGCATTTAAGGTCATCATTTGCAGGAGCAGCCCACGTGCTTCACCAGATACTATGCGGGTTCAAGGCATGGACACCTCTGGCCAAAGGGTGTCCCTTAGAATGGTGCCCATCCCCCAGCCAGGGCCTCCCTGCTCAGGATGGGCACAGATCTCTGCTGAAAAGCCCCAGGCGAAGGGACGGATTTTCGCACGATTAAGTGGTAATTCCCTCCAAGCTCACTGCATACAAATCATAAATAATGTGGCTCCATAAATCATCTTCTCCGTCAGCTTTACCTCCACCCCGACGCTGAGTTTGGGGAAATCAGCAGGAGGCGGCAGCTATCCAGCCGGCCAGCTGACAGGTTTCGGACCACAGGCGCGGTGTGTGTGCTGGGAAGTGGGTGGATTCGAACAGCCACCCACCAGGGGCTGGGGTCAGCCACAGGCACCGAGCCGGGGGTCTCTGTGGGGGCAGGTGGTGGGTAGACAAGTGCTGCATTTGGGGTCAGCAAGGGAGCTGAGTGAGCTGGGCCAGTTCCCACCCCCAACAAGCAGTGGCCTGTGACTCTATCTCACCAGCGTCCCTGGGACTCTGCCACCATCTGCATATGTGCACACGTTGGTGCCAAGGGGAAACAGTGCCAGGCACTGGGTGGCTCTCTTGGGACAGGCGGGGCCAAGGTCACCAGGAAATGGTGAAGGATGCTGGTCTGACTGGGGAGGTAGCCAGGGCAGCACAGCTGGAGGAACAGAGGGCTTGGGCATGGCCACAGGGGCCCCTCTCCCACCAGGGATGGGCAGGTGGCTGCTTGGGCTCCCCCAACTGCAGCTGGGCTCCCAGCCCTGCTCACTGGCCTTTCCCGGGGGCTGACAAGACCCTGGATAGCAGCAACACAGGAGAAGGAACGGGTGTGGGGACATGAAGCCATGAAGACTAGAAGAGAGTGTCCACAACTCTAAGAGGTAAGGGAGGTGCCTGGGAAAAGCAAACCCCTTCTCCTACAGAGGGGACCCCTTCACAGTGATGGACCCCAGAGTGCTGGTCCAGGAGGCTCTGGGTCCTGAGGAGGACACCACTACCCCGGATGGCTGCTCATGACACACAAGCTAAGTTAGACTCCTGCAGGGTGAACATCTGTCCTGACCTGCAGGCCTCAGACCTCAGCATGGCGGTGACCAGGGGCCCCCTGCCCCCTCGTGGAGCCCTTCTGCCTCTAGGAGGAATAGCAAGTGCCCTGTCCAGCCCCCTGTCCAGCCTGTGGGGAGCCTGGGGCCTCTGCTGGCCCTGGTGGCACTGGGACAGCAAAGGTTCTGAGACACTTGTAGGTTACCCAGCCAGGGCCATGTGCCCAGAGCAGGGAAGAGGGCCCAGAGTTGGAGGTCCCTGAGGGGCCCAGGCCCAGCCTTGACCCTCCCCAGTCGCCTCCAATTTCCAGAAGAGCCTCCCTGATGCTCAGTGTGTCCCATCCTGCACCTTCCCACTCGCTTGGTCCAGAACTGTCTGTGAGCCCCTATTCAGTATGCAGAGCACAGTCTCCCGGAACACCCTGGGGAAAACACCACCCAGACGGGCTTTGTGCAGAGACTCCCTCCTCCACCCTCCTGCACGTGGGCGTGTTCTGACACCTCCTCCGGGAAGCCATCCATGCTGTCCCCATGCAGTTGTGACCTTCACCGTGCTCAGGGCCTCCTCCACTCTTCCTGTGAATCTGCAGCAAGTGAGTCCATAAGCCTCCGTGATACCACGGCATCTTGGCCTACACTTGAGCAAGGACTAGCACACCAGGCTCCTACTCAGGGGGTATAGCAAGGGCATCATCTGGGTCAGAGCTCCCTCCTGGGCCTTATGAGGACAAGACTAAGGGCCAGCTATTGAGGTGACCTGCCAAAGGAGAAGTACCATGTGGAGCCTGCTCACTCAGACCCCAAATATTTGGGCCACTTTCCCCCCAAGTCCTAGGGCAGCTCACTCTATAAGCCCAGTACACTGCTTGCCAGCTATGGTGGCACCCTCACTTCTGTTTCCTGCATGTTCATTAAGGAATATTAGCATTATTAATGGCCCATGGTCTTCATTTAGTAAATGGGACAGGATATTAAGCACAGTGCCCAGGACATGAGGTGGGTAGGTGGGGGTGGGGGTGTTGGGAGGATAGGCAGGCAGGATCCACCCTGGGGGGCCGCCTGTGGTCTCTGGCCGACAGCCTCAGGTCCCGGACGTTCCCCTCTACCTCCCACAGTGTCCTTGGGCTCCCGGCAGCCACCTCCTCATCGCTGGGAGCTCTGTGAAGGAAGACTCAACCCAAGATTTGCAAAATGTAATTAGGAAGGTAAATTTCCTGGCAACGGAGATTACATAATGCGTCCCACAGCCAAACACCCACTGCTGGAATCTGGATTGAGAACGAGGGATTTATTTGTTGTTTGGGGTAATTCTCCGATGGTCCCTCTTTAATGGGGACACACGAGCATTGGTGGTCCGGGTGGTATCTCTGGGAGGACAGACTTTGTGAGCCCCTGGGTGCTCGTGCCTGGTCACATGTCGCCACACACAGCAGGTGTTCATGCCCCTTCAGCCCTGCAGTGCGGTCCCCATCATGCAGAAAGCTGTTAGGAACACAGACTCTCCTGACCCTGACCCAGAGAGAGCTTCCAGTACTGATGACAAGCCATAGACACCCTGGGGAGCGTCCCTGCAGTCACCCTGAGGCCGGACCCGCCTTGGCTGTGGCCTGCCGTGAGGTGACACCTGTGGAGCAAGGAGCAGCTCTCGTGTGGGACGCAGTGAGGAGGGGCCTGCCCTCAGTGTCAGGGCATAGTGATGCCGGAACAGAGAGTGGACCTCGAAGAGGGGCCCAGAAGAATGGGGGGCTTGCTCTGAGGCCACTCGCACCCTTGGTAACAGACAGCAGTGCTGTTTTATCCTCTGGGACCCACAGTGAACGCGGCCCCCTTGGTCCTGCAGACAGTGAGAGGGACACCCAGCATGTCTGGATGAGGAAGTGAGGTCACCAAGTCAGGGGCACCACCTGGTGGAACCGAGGCCCCCGGAGCAGCGGGTGCTTGTTTCTTTATCCTTCTGTGCCTCCGAGTACCTGCTCTGTCCACAGGGCTGCTGGGTGAGGCTCACACCCAGTATACCAGGTAGCCCGAGTGGTGTCTAACTTGTTAGATGGGACAGGCAAGGGGTGGGGGTCCCGGGGAGGCAAGTGAGATGAGTGGTGGTGAGTCCCTGGGGAAGGAGTCAGGGAAAACTTCCAAACTGTCCTCTCCATGCGGAAAGCCCTGCTGCCCTGCCACTGCGGCCTTCCCGCCAACAGGGGTGCACCTGCCCTGAGCTGCTTCCTCTGAGGCCCTGGGGCTCACCTTCATAGCAGGGTGGTCTTGGCCAGACCACACAGGGAAGTACTGGGGAGGCTCGAGTCCCCGGACTTGCAGAAAGGCCCTAGTAGCAGGAATGGGGCCTCTTACTGGGTGTCTAGCAAAGGGCTGGGCCACTTGTCACTAACCTGACCTTCCTCCCTATGCTCCTAGCTCAGTGGAGACATGAAAGGGGGGACCCTGGTGGTATGCCCCCAACCTGTATCTCTGGCGTGTCTGGAGATCGTACTCACACACATCCTAAAATCCTCACGTGGGCTGGCATCCCAGGGCTCCCTGCTCTCCTCCCTGTGGCCAAGAGCTTGGAGATGACTCAGCTGGGGGACACAAGCTGGCATCTGCTCCCCTCTTCCCCAGGTACTGGCATCAGATGTGGTAGTCCCTCTGCCCTGCTGGCCCACATGCTGTCTGCTCGGCGCTGGCATCCCTGCAGCACACATGCACCCACACTGCCCATCTGTGAGAGGCGCCGTCTCTTCCCTGGGGCCCTCTCCCAGCGGGAGGCCAGTCTGGCTTGGTGGGAGGGAGTGCCACTGGGACCAGTCCATGGCACTCCCAGGCTGGGAGGTGTCCAGAGCCTGGACTGGGAGGTGAGCTCAGGAACTGGCCATGACAAGCACTCAGTCTGGTGTGGGCAAAGCTGGAGTGTGGGGACAGGGCTTGGTGTGGGGTGGAGATGGCCACTTGCTGTTCAAAAGTTCCCCCACTCAGGCTTCCAAGCCTCTCGGTCAGGATGGAACAACCAGCACTGAGGAGCCACCGGCTCCTGTCACAGCCACCGGCTGCGACACTATTGGGCACTGGGGCTGTGGCCTCCCCTGCCTAAGCTCCATTCACAGGACCAGCCCGTGATACCTGTTGTTCCTTGCCTGGGAAGGGGCTCTCAGCCCAGGCCCTATAGATGCAGCAGGGGTGGCCCCTCCAATGTCTGTCTCCTCAAACACCTTTCACAGGGCAGGAGGCGGTACCCAGCCTGCTCTGCCCCCATGAATCAGCAGCGATGGCACTTCCAGGAGACAGCTGCCACAGGGCAGGGGCTGCTGTGCTCACAGCCATACACCTGAGTGGACGGTTCTCTACACACTCTGAAAAGCAGGCTCCACAGTGGGGGCAGGGAAGGTGTGGCCCTGGGGTTCTGCAGACTTAGCCACATGCCTCTGAAGGCCCCGAGCCTGGCCTGCCCAAGTCTCAATGGGGCCCACACCCTCGTGACGCTCTTGGCCTCCCTCAGATTTCCAGAGATGTCCTATATTCTGTAATGAACTCCAGTGGGTGAGTCACAGGACGCACGGGGACAGAGACACACACACGTGTGCTCACATACAGTCCCTGCACACATGAGGCCAGGAGCACTGTCCCCCCCATGTCCCTGTTGTTATGAATTTTCCAAATGTCCCTTGTTGAGAACCATTGATCCAGACCCCCGTACACACCCCTACGGCGATGCACATGCCACACACCGCATACCCACACACACCCCCATGGCCTCTGCACCCCAGCCTGCCCGCCACCGCCCTGTGCTGTGGCCCTACTCTGCTGGCCTCCACGCCTCTGTCCCTGCCAGCTGAGCTGCTGGTGCCTGGCCGGGCACTGACGGGAGGGTGTGGGGGAGGCAGGACGGTGTCTTTTCCCGTTAGGCGCCTGGCTCAGGGAAGAGGCGAGTGTGGATCTAATCTTCAGCTGATTAAATGTCCCTCATTAATGAGTTTCTTTAATTAATGAAGTTTTTGGGTCTGCTCCACTTGCTTTATTCCAGCGCACTCTGCCTACTCAGCATGGACGGGGCCATTTCCTCCTGGGGAGGGAGGGAGCCAGGCTTGTTCCTGCCGACGCTGCACTTTGCTGACTGTGCCTGTCAACTCGGGGCTGACAACTCCATTTTTAAACATTTTCTTCCCCGGGAGCCATGTGCACATGCGTGCTCACATAGGCTCCCAGTCCTCCTCCCAGACTGTCTGGGTCACATGCCAGGCTCAAACATGTTCACGCATACAGCAGGTGTGAGCTGCAACCTGGGGCCTCTCCCAGGCACCCAGATGGCCTGAGCACGTGTGCAAAAGGCCTGTGCAATACATCACCTGTGTGCAACATATCACACTCACACAGAGGGGTTGCACACACCTGTATTCCCCATGTGCACACACAGGCATGGTCACTGTGCACACCTGCTCCTGAGCACACTCATGTGCACCATGTCAGCACTCCACCGCCCACACACCCATATACTCTCACACCCTGCACACTCTCTCTTCCTGAGGTCACACACACACAGGTCACACCCATGTGAAAGTAGTGTGTGCACCCACTTTAATCCACACAGGAAAGGACACATGTGTGGTTTCCCAGAGCACAAACACAGGCATAACACACCACAACACACCTGTGTCCATGGAACATGCGTGGACACCCCCCTCACCCACTCACATGTGCACAGGGAACATGTTCAGTCTCTCTCTGGGTGCTCACACTTGGGCTCACACCCACGTCCATGTGCAGCGCGCACACACACACCCAGCTAAACATGAAGCCACAGTAACTGATCACAATGAGCAGATGTCGGGCAGCACAGCCCCCACCTCCATGGAGGAAGAGCTTGCTGCAGACACCCAGAATGCCAGGTGACCATGCCCCCAGGTACACCTGTCATCCAGATGGCTGCCCCTTGGCCCTGGTGGCTGCTCACCTTGCTGTGACTGGGCACCAGCTCTGGGCTCTGGGGCCTGCAAGGATGATTTGCTCCTTTTCCTCGGCTCATGAAGAGCTCTTGGAATTAAAAACATTTATCTTCTCCTGCTGACAAGGATACCGGGCTCCTTACCCATAAGGCTGCCCAGAGGATGGGGGGTGGGGGGTCAGGGGTCATGGCTCCAAAGCCAGGGAGGAAGGAGGAATAGCTGCCCACCTGACCCTCCTGCGGGGGTAGGGGGGGACAGGGCAGCGGGGGGATGATCATGGGGTAGTTCTTCAGGACCAGGATTTGGCCTTTAACAATCAAGAGAAAGAAGTAGACCCTCCCAAGGCAATCGCGGAGGGACAGTCACTGTGCATGCTCTGAGGACGTGTGGCGTCCCAGAACAAGAGGAGCTGTCATAATCCCCACATTACTGATGGAGAAACTGAGGCCCAGAGAAGCAAAGAAAGCCTCAAGGTGAGGCTCTGAGCTCACACATCCGTTTACTAGAACCTTCCTGCCTCACCTCCACAGACTCAATCGCACATGAGAGGCATGTGTTGCCTGTCTGCTTGTCTCCATTTTATAGGTGAGGAGACTGAGGCTGTGCGAGCTTCTGTGACTTGCTCATAGTCTCAAAGCTCATGCACAACAGAGCCAAGCTGGTCTCTGAGCCCAGGGCCATTTCTGTGCAATGCCACACAGAGCCTCAGAGGTGGGGGGTCCCTTGCCTGCTGGGTGCCAGCACACACCTGTCTCTGTGTGCCGTGTGCAGACCAGACAACGATCGCGTGCAGAACCTGCTGCGGGGCGGCACCTGCACCACACTCCCTATGAAGCTCAAGACGGGCCCAGGGAGTACGGCAGGGTAACAAGGCTCAGAGAGAGAAGACAGGGCTGAGGACTGACAGCTCAGAGGGACGGTGGCTCCAGCCCATGTGAATGCCATGGAATTTCACTCTTCTGGAATGCTCTAGAAAAGCGCCCCACGGTAAAATTTCCCAGGGAAATGTCCCTGTGCTGTCTCTAGAAAAGCCCCCAAGGAAGTTCTGAGGTAAACAGCCAAGTTTAACTGTGTGGAGCCTGCTGTATCTTAACTACTCTGACCTGGAATTCTTTTTTTGCCTAAGGCCTATTGGAAGTAGATGTATTCTGGAAATGAACTAGACACTATGCTGGGGATAGGCTGGAGCCCCAAAGGAGAGCTGGCTGTGTTCACGGAGGATCCTCTCCTAGGTGATGCCAAGGACCCTCGCTGGGTGACATAAGGACCCTAGACCCCTGGTAGTGAGGTGGGGGCTGCTCCTCTTCCGTGCCACCCCCAGGAGCTGAGGGCCAGAGGGCAGAGGGAGGAGAGCAAGCAGAAAAGCAGCTTTGGGGTGGGCGCTGGCTCCCACGGTTGGATGCTGAGACATGAAATCCAGTCACCATTCCTGAGGACCCACTGGGGACTGAGTTCTGTACTTGGATGATGTGGGGGAACCATAGGACCCAGCAGGGTGGTGACGGCCAGGCACACAGGGGCACACTGTGGCTCCCAGCAGCCACTGACACAAACAGAAACGAGGCTGGAGGGAGATGCACCTGTGGGCCCCTGACTGGGCTAGGGACAGCATTGAGGAGTGCTCAAAAGATTCTAGCAAGGAGAGTGGGTGAACTATTATTAGTGCAATTGGAATCAGTTAAACAAACAAACAAAAAAAAAAAAAAACAAAAAAAACAGGAAGCTGGAGTCGTGGGATGAACCCTGTTGGGGCCAGCCAGAAGTTACCTAGAGAGCAGGGGAGGCTGGAGAGGGCAGGGGCAGAAAGAGAGAACCTGCCTGGGTGAGAAGGGTTTCTCCTGGACATCTGATTCTGAAATCACAGCTATATCACAAGATGCCTGGGTTGGATTTCTCATCTCACTGAGACTCAGAGAGGGCGGACACAGGGCCTGAGGCCACACAGCAGATCAGCAGGTGAAGGCCAGGGGCTGGGTGCTCTGACATCCACACGCTCACAGAGGTCCACAGGCAATGTGCTTGGTCCGGCAGGTCTGAGCCTACCTCCTGAGTGGGTGGGGGCCCTTGGAAAGCTCCTACCCAGTCCTGTTTCTCATCGTAACAGCTTGCCTGGGCACACTGGATAAGGACTGATGGTGCCAACACAGGGAGCCGATGGCATAGACAGCGTTGGCAGTGCTGGTGGGAATGGGCATGTTTGTGCTGACTCCACACCCCGGTGCTGTGGGGAACTAGTTTGGCCCTCTACCTGACCTAGCAGGAAGGAAGAGGAACACGCAGACCCCAGGGGACAAGAGGGTGGCCGGCCTGGGTGGGGTTCTCGCCAGTGCCTCTGAGTTTGTGGGAAGAGAGCCGGGAAGAGCCGGGCTGTTGTTACGACGGATTTGAAATACTGTCTGGATTGAGGGGAATTAAATATTGCAGCTTTAACTGCAGCCACACGGAAAACACAACCTCACAGTAAATAAAAATACGATTTACTGCCGTGACACTTTCATTTAACAAAACTCCCCAAGGTCCCCACTTATAATTATCCCCCAACGTGGGGGCAGGTTGGACCCCGGCTCTCTCTTTGTCATCTCCCCCCAGGATGGGGAGGAGGCCAGGAGAGTCACTGGGGAAGCGGCCCTGTTCAGGAGCCAGGAGGGGTTTGCATGTGGTTCATTATGATTGAGATTAAACTGAAAAATCAATTTTTAATTGAATGTATTCTTTGAAGAGTACTGTTGCCCATGGCTGAGCACTAATGGGATTTCCATTCTGAGCTGCCCCTTCTACTTGGATGCCCCCTCCCCACCTTGCTGACCCCAGCAGGACTGACCAGGCCATGAGCCTTCAAGGATGAGGCTGAGACCACCCCAGGCATGAGAAGGTGGGGGTGGTCATGGTGGTGGGGAGCCAGGGCTTGCCTGCTCTTCTGGAGGGCTGCTGCTTCTGGACCCAGTCCAGGGCTCTCATGGGCACGTGGGTTTGCTGGGCACGGGACAGGGATGGAGGCCCTTATACCCTCTGGTTTCCCAGACCAGCAATGTTGGACCCTCCAGGGATGGAGCCCTGAGGGGATTTCTGTGTGTGGCCACATTTCAGGGCTGCCATGCACAGTGGGCTTGTTTGATAGACCACGGTCAGGTGAGTCAGAATCTCTGCCAGGCCCCAGAGAGGAGAAGACTCATTCAGGGGCAAGGAGCACAGGTCTGGGTTGGTGTGAAGCCCAGGTACGGGGGCTTTCCAAAGCTTCCCAGGCAGTTCCAGTGGGCAGCCGAGTTTGAAGAGCCCCCTGTGTTCTCAGAGCCACCCCAGCTCCAGCTCTGACAAGCAGGGCCAATGGCTCTGGTGGGGGGAGGCCCTCCTTGTCAGGGCTGTGTGTGGCTCTGTGGAAACACGTGGTGTGCACTTCGCCAACCACCACAGGCAGGGCGGTCGGGAGTGGGCTCAGTTTCAGCAGCACCTGCTCCCGCCGTGTGGATGTGTGCAAATGGGGGCTCTCACCTGGCAATCGTGGCCCCTGAGGGACAGGTGGTGCTGTCTGGAGACAATGTAGATTGTTACAACTCAGGGGTGGGGCCGGCATCTAGCAGGGGGAAACCAGAGTCACTCCTTGACCTCCTATGGGCACAGGACACCCCACCAGAGGGTGACCCAGCCTGACTGGTCAGTAGTGTTCTGAGCCGACAGGACAGCAGGGAGGGCTCTCCAGGGGGCAGCTGTAGGGACTTCACAAGCTTCCAGAGATTGGTCCCGCAGAAACTGGGGAGGATATGTGCTGTGTCTGGAGCCTAGGAGTGTGTCCCCATGTCATGACTGCAGGGAACCGAGTCTGGGGAGGGTAGGTGACTCCATCCTACCTGGGTGCTGCCGGTACCTGGACCTGTTCTGAAGCCCCAGCCTCAGAGCAGCCTCTACTCTGTCTCCACACTGTCCTGGTCAACATCACATGGCCCTAGAAGACCCTACATGGCGACCTGCTTCCACAAGATGCCCTGGTCCCAGGTGCTTGCTGAGCAGCCCGGCACACCTCATGGCCACTGGGGCATAGCTGAGGGGTCAATTCATGTGTGACAGCTGCCACCCCCGAGCCCCGACCCCCACCCCCAGCTCTGAAGCAGATCTGGTCCCTGCCAGGAGCCTGGGAAAGCCTGTCCATAGAGACCTGGAGCCTGCTGGTGACCAAAGGACTGCCTGCCGGGAATCGCTGCAGGAGCTGCCGGGATAACGGTGGGTCCTCTCACTGCAGGCCCAACCTTACCACGCATGACTCTTGCCAGCCCCTGGGAAGGGTGTCCGGTTGCTCCACTGGCCACCTCTTCTAGCTCTGGCAAAACACCACCATGATGGGTCCTGTGCCTGCCTCCTAGACACACCTGGGGCCAGCTCCTCAGCTTGGGATCCGACAGAGAATACGCCCTGGGGCCATCCCCCAGTGCCCGGCTCTCAGCCTGCTGTGCCTGAGTCAGCAGGACACCGTTGACATAGGAGGGGGCTGGCCATGTCTATAGGTTGGGTGGGAATGATGCGGTGACAGGGTCTGGGACCAGAGGGGCAGGGCAGAGCATGTCCTTCCAGGAGGAGGAGGAAGTCAGCTCATGCTTGGCTCTGCAGTCCTGTGTGGCCCATTCTGCAGAGGAAGAAACCGAGATGCAGAGATGATTTGCTTGGGAAAGTCAGAGAGGGATCTCACGCCAAAGCCTGGCAGGAAGGCAGAAGCCACACCCCTCTCTTGTCCTTCTGCCCCCTGGACAGCCTTCCCTGTGCTGGGTACCCAGAAACCTCAGATGCTCCCTGCTACCCCGAAGGGCAGGGCCTGTGGGGGATCTGGAGGGCAGGTCACCTTTTAGGCCAGAGGCTCCTGGGGCCACCTGTCAGCCTTGCACACCTTGGGCTGTGGGCCTGGAACCACGGAGCCCAGCCACCACCCACATGTGCATCCTGCAACAAGGTGGCAGCTTGTCCCGGGCTCTGACAAGCGCCTTCGATCCAGCCTCTCATGCTAATGACTGTCAACATGAAACAGAGGCTGTGGAGGGGAAGAAAATTACTCCCTGAAAAGGAATTGACTGATCCCTGTCATTTCTCAAGGAATCACTGACCTGTGAATATTTCATTACCCCAAATGCTGCACCATCCATACAGAGCAGCCACCATGTGGCGTGGCCTGGAAGCTCCGTCTGAGGCCTCGGTGGGAGGGTGGATGCAGGGGGCCCTGCTGACCATCAAGATGTGTTTCCTCTGCCATGGGACTCCAGGACATGGCCCTGAGGACCTAGAGACAGGTGCCTGGGAGATAGGAACCCGCTCCAACAGGAGCTGCTCTAGGTTTTGGGAGTAGTGACCAATCTTGTGGTTCTGTGTGGAGCATCCATTCCTCTGAGAGTTCTAGAGTCCAGTTTCCCACCTAGGTGCCTCCCTGAGCCTCTCAGCTGCCTTGTGCAGAACCCACTCAAAAGCTCTTTCATGGCTTTAGTCAGGTCCAAGTCTAGATGTTTCCAAAAGCTCATGCTGCCTTGCTCCCCACTGCTGTGGCCAGGATGATGGGGGGCAGTGTAATGCCACAGACCTGAAGGCCACGGTGAGGGCTGACCCACAGGAGGGAAGAGAAGCCCAACCCCTGCGGTCAGCCCACAGAATGCCCCCCGCAGGTATGGAGCTCCCTGGGCTTCTGTTTCCTGGTCTCAAGCTGAGGCCCATAATTGGAATCACCTTGCAGGTTGCTGGGGATGAATGAGATCAGAGATTTAATCTCAGGGCCTGACTTCAAGAAGCTGCCATCGGGAAGGGATGATAATCGGGAGACTCTATCTGGGGTACAGACCTCAGGGTCTGAGAATGCAGCAGGGGGAGGCTGACCCCACCCTGCTCCTCAGAGGATGGGAGAGGCTGGAGTCCCCTCCTTGGCATCGAATCAGCCCCTGAGTTTGTAAGACCACGGGGCTGGAAGGACACAGCCTGAGCTTTCTCCAGGAATTTCAAGAGGCTAGAAAAAGATTCATTCGAGAAACGCTAATGCTGCACTGAGCTTGGATTGGGGGGGACCCAAATGCCCAGCCTTCCTCCTGTCCCGATGACAGGGTACCCGTAAGCTTAAGGCACCAAAGGAGATCCTCCCAGGGCCTGGAGGGTCCTGCAGTCACAGGGAGACACCCCTGCTGTCTGCCGGGGAAATGTGACAGACTGTGTTATTACTGCTGGGGGTACATTAGGGATGGTGCTTCCAAATTTGCAAGTGCCCGGGGAAAGCTGTGGGCTGTCCATCTAGGGGTTAGTACAGCATGGGAGGCAATGCCTCCTGGCCTCTCCCCTGCATGGCGCAGCTGCAGGTTTGCAGGCTGGTGGGGGAGGGAGAAAAGGGAAGCAGGCAGGGGTGCTCAGCTCTGCCCAGCCCTGACATCCTCCTGGTGGCTCTCCCTGCTTACTGGCTTCAAAAGTGGGAAGTGCTGTCCTGGGGCAGAGGACAAGGACTCAAGCTGCAGCAGGAGCAAGTGAGACCCTGGGAAGCTGCACCTTGGGACGTCCACAGCCAAGCCCTAAGCCGATGGAGGGGCTCCTTCCATTGCTGGGTGGTCCCCGCGTACCTCTAACCAACCCAGTGTGTTCACACAAGCTCCCTCAGGCCTCCCCACCCCTCTGGACCCTGACCCCAGCCCTAACCTGGGATGCTTAGTGGAGTCTGGCAGTTCCCTGGAGAGTGGGGCAGGATGGCCACCATGTGTCACTGTGAGCTGAACTCTGGTGTGTGTCTCTGAGAACTGGGCCAAAGGGACAGAGATGGCTACTGGCTTTGCTTCTTTGGGCCTGGAGGTGGGAGGGGGACAGTTGCCTGCAACAGGGACTTGGGCTAAGTGCCAGAGGTGAGTGAGGGTGGACTTAGCTGGGAGCCAGGTGTCCCCTGGGAAAAGGACAACCAGGATCTGCCCTTGTGGCTAGTATGAGATGGCCAGAATAATGGTGGCCTGGGGAGGCTGAAGCCCCTTGAGGCATAAGGTCTGGGGGGTCCTGCCTGGGGTCTGGGGGGCTCTGCTTGGGTAAAGCACTCTGGCTGAGGGTAGAGGACTGCTGTGCCTTACATTCCGCACAACTGGTGTCAGGGAAACAGGATATAGTCTTGGGGGAGAGTTGGGAGGAGGGACCTGGAAGGAGGGTTCACTCTTCCAAGGCAGGGAGCCATCCTGAAGTGGGGGGGGAGGCAGGTTTGCACAGGGTTGGGCCTTACAGGCCACCGACCCCCAACCTAGCTCTGCCCATGATCTGACGCCCTGCTCCCCAGCCCCGGCAGGTCTTTCGGTGCCTCTACCACACTTCAGCCCCCTGGGCTCATGTGCTCATTGCTCAGGACAGGGGCAGCTAGCTTCTCTTCTCTGAGGGCAGCAGGGATGATGGGAGGTCCAGGGCCACTAGGTCCATCACTGAAGTAGAGAACACTTGGCCACCCCTGGGGCAGGGTCAGGCCTGATAGGGGCCTGATGCCACAGAGACTCACCTTCTCTCTTCCTGTTTTACTCTTCCCCGCAAGCCCCTCCTAACCCGCACCCTTAGCCAGTCTCCAACCTTCCAGGGAAAAGAGGAGGGAACAGAGGAGAGGGCAGCTCTGAAGCCCCAGGGCCAAACACTCGGGAGCTATGTGGGGCCTCTGGCAAATTATTTTAGCCCCCTGAGTCTCGGGGTTCCTCTCTGCACAGCAGGGAGAACAGGGCTCAGCTCATGCCTCCTGCTGCCTCCCAGTATGGCAGGTGGTCAGGGCCAAGGCTGGGCCAAGACATACAGGTGGGACTTGGTGCCACAGAGAGGAGGGGAGGGGCCGCCTGGCAGAGAGCAAAGGTGCCAGGCAGGGAGGGGTCCTGGTGGGGAAGGGAGGGGACATGGTGGGGCTGGGTGAGCTCCCAAAGCCTCCCCAAAGTGAATGCAAGGAAAGGGGGGAGGGAGGGCAGGGAGAGCTGGGAAGCAGTGGACTCTGCCCCTGATCACTGGTCTCAAATTCTGAGTAGCTAGCCCTGAATATCAAGTCCACTGCCAGTCTTGGCTAGCAGTCTGGGGGCATCTGGAGGGCTCTGTCCCAAAAGTGTCTGAAGCCATGCCCAGGCCCAGCTATTCTCTAGCTCCCTGGGCCTGGACACTCTGGTGAGACCCCTCCCAGGTGCCTCCCCCAGTCCAACCGCAGTGCTGCTGAGAAGCAGGTGCTCCCCCTCAGCAAGTGTGGACACGGCCTTCCAGATAAATCAAAGCGCTGCACAGCCGCCGGCCAGTGAGGAGGAGCGAGGCTGTGACAGCTACAGGAGTGGGTGCTGACTCCAGCTGTGGTGGGGAGCAGTCTTCTTGGGGGGGACATGGCAGGGTCAGGGATCACCCCAAACTTGGGGATCACACCAAGCTTGCTCATTCCATGGACAACACTTCACTCGGTTTAATACCCACGAGGGCCCTGACCCCTATGATTAAGTCTGGAAACTGCATAGACAGGAAGGGACCTGGACAGGTGGGAGAGGCGAGGGACCCAGGAGACGAAGTGGGGGAAAGAGAAGGAAAAATGCAGCAGCCCGCATGTGTGCCATAGCAGGGGCGGAAGCTCCGAGTGACTGGAACAACATCTGTGTGATGAAGTGAGCGAGACACAGGGGTGTGGATGGGGCTGAGGGGCAGGGCTGCCGCAGCCACCACCCCAGAACAGTCGCACTCCTGGGCCTGCCACATCATTTCCTTACTGGGCACATCTACAGGCTCCCATCACTCCCTCTCAGGGAGGGTCCCAGCCCTTTTGCAGTGAAGCAAGGCAGGGAGGGCCTGTTGTCCAAACACGCTACCCGCCTTCCTCCCAGAGGTGCAGGGTAGGATGTTTGTCTATCTGGACTGTTCTATTTCCTCCCTATCCCCAATTCACCCTCATGTGCTGGTACCTGGCTCCACCCTGCCCTAGGGTCCTTCCCTTTATGCAAACTGCCACCCCCCAGATCCACTGTCACCCCATTTCCCTGTATCCAGTTCTGGCTGAGATGTGCCAAGGGTGTGGCTGGGGGTAGGGGGCAGGGCACAGGCCCTCCAGAGTACGTTAAAGGAGATTCAGGCCTAAATAAAAGAATTTCCAAATTCCCTCCACTGGGAAACTGTCTTTCTCTATAAGAAGCCTGTTTTTGGAGCTGGTGCAGGTGGTGTGAGTGCTACTGAGGCTCAGTGCAGGGTTGGGGGCTTCAGACTGACAAGAGCAGCTGAAGCCGACAGGCCCTGGGGCCTGGGCCAGCCTTTACCCCACAAGGACACACAGCAGTGAGGATGCGGGGTTCTAGAGTTTACTTCCAGTTCTGCTTCTTTTTTCTTCCTCCCAATCTTTACTCACGGCACAGACGACAGACAAACAGGAAAAGAGAAAATTATGGGTCGGGTATAGTGGTTCATGCCTGTAATCCCAGCACTTTTGGAGGTCAAGGCAGGAGGACTCTTTGAGGCCATGAGGTTGAGACCAGCCTGGGCAACATCTCTACAAAACATAGAAAAAGCAGCCAGGAGTGGTGGCACACCTGCAGTCTCACCTACTGGGAGGCAGGAGGATCACCAAACCCAGGAGTTTGAGACTGCAGTGAGCTATGACACTACTGCATTCTAGCCCGGGCAACAGACTGAGACCCTGTCTCAATAAAACAAACAACAACAAAAAAAAAAAAAAAAAAAAGGAAAAAAGAATCACAAGCATTCGTACCACCCTAATCTCAGCATCTGGCTCCCCACCTTCTCCTCCTGTCTTTGGTGTAGGGCTTATAGCCTACACGCTTTTACCCAGCTGGGTCATGGATGGTGACATTTTGCACCTGCTGCTCTCCTGCAACACCCCTGCCAGGCCTGACCTCAGGTCACTTGTCTCACATACCACGGTCAACTTCACCCTCAAATGACAACAGCAGACCTTGACTGTCCTAAGAGCCTGGGTAGGGCAGGCCTGGCGCTGGCTCCTACAGCAGCCAGGGAGATGGAGTTAAACTGTAGCATACACTGGGTTGTGCCTCTCTGTTACCTAAGACTTCTAAGTGATTGCCCTTCACAATCTCCTGCCCCTGGCCCGCAAGGCTCTGCTGGTCTCATCCCTGCCCCGTCTCTAATGCTGGCTGGCTCACTTGGCTGCAGCCACCAGGACCTGCCTTCAGATCTCCCTGTACCTCAGGGCTCCACACGGGCTCTTCCCTGTACCTACGATGCTATTCCCTCAGCCCTTGTCCAGCTCCTTCCAGTCCTTCTGTTTAAAATGGCCCCCAAAGAGATGTCTGAAGTGGGTTCCACTATTAGCCTCTACCTCAGGGCCCGAGGACAGGGTCCACATCTCTCACTCGAGGCTGCACCGAGGTGCCATCACAATGCCCAGCACATAGCAGGTGTCCAAGGAGTACTCGGGTGGGCAAAGGAAGACTGGACGGACACGGCCATCAGACACGAGCTCAAGGGCTCAGGACCTGGCCACGGAGGTCCGGCCTCGGTGAGATGGAATGAGGAAGACCCTGGCTTGCTGCCCAGTGCCCAGACATGTGAGGACAAGAAGTGCCCACTGGGGCTCGCCCTGTGCCTCTCCTAGAGTCAGCCTACCCTAGAGGCCTCAGCATTTGGAGCCACTGGTTCCCACCAGTCTGTCCTTGCTCTGGGGGGGGGGGGGGAGGGCAGGAGACACCACCAGGGAGGGGCTGCTTCCTACTGCTCAGCTGGCCAGCATCAGAGCCGCTCTCAAATCCTTTGCCGAGCAAGCAGGAGCCCTTCCGACATCCCTGTGCCGGGTGCACACGCTGGGAGCAGGGTGCCCTGGCTTCCCCTCCTGGGTCCTGCTCCCCCCAGGACTCCTCAGCCTTTTTTGGCCCCTGTTGTTGCAGCCCAGCTTCAGACTCTTAAGGGAAGGTTGGTTGCAGGGCCAGCACCTCCAGAGGCCAGGAAGGCGAGGTGACAGGGGCATGACCAGGGTGCTGTGAGTTCTTCCCAGCCAGTGGTGCCATGTGCCCCTGACCTGGGCTCTCTGCCTCAGTGAGGTCTTATTCTGAACCTCTTCCAAGGACTGGAACCCACCCCACACCCAAAACCAGACTCCTCAACACTTGCCCCCTCCCCTCTTCCTCAGGCAACCCCAAGTCAGCAGAAGAGCTGGGCACTGCCTGCTCCCGGGCAGCAAGCCAACGGCAGGGAGGTCCGGGATAGCAGGCTCCCAGCTCCATCAGATGGATACCTCAGAGCAAAGGCAGCATGAAATATTCATGTAGTAAATGGTGCAATTTTGTCTGCATTCAGCCAACTTCATGTATATTTCAGAGTATTATGAAATGATAATGTTGTGCAACAGAGGCAGGGAGACTAGGCAGGCCAGAGCAGTGGGGGAGGGAGGGGCTGGGAAATCTCAGGGTAATGACAAAGTGGGGTGGGGAGAAGGACCCTGCACCTTAAGAGCAGAGATGGGGACAACCAACTCTGAACTGGGTGGGCCAGCAGGGATGCAGCTGCTCCCAGATGGGGAAGAGAGGCCGACAGGTGGGCTGTGGGCGCCCCCAAGGGCTCCAGAATATGGCAGGAGGCATCCAACTCCCGTGCCCACTTACACCTCTCCTGATGGCCACCGTGCTCGGGTTTCAGGCTGAGGCCTTGGTGCCGACTCAGCACTGGCTGCCTCTCGGGCACAGAGCAGCAGGGCCTCTGGGGGACGCCGAGCTGGTTCTGCCAAAAAGGCCCCAAGTGTGGACCCTCCCTGCTCCCTCTGGGTCTACATCATTTGGTGGGTTTGTCCCCAATCTGGGCCTGGCTTCCTCTACCCAATGAGTCGGATCTGGCCCCTGTTCTGTGGACTGACACGCTTGGGGCCACTGGTGAAATGTCTCAGGAGGGAGGTGCACCTGCTGGGCTCTGCAGCATCTCCGGGTCTTGGACACAGAAAGGCCACCCAGGCAGGCATCTGTCTCCTGGGGCAGGAATGGGGTCTGTGACATGACTTCTCCTTTTCTCCATTCTTCATCTACCCTGACTCCAACCCTGGCTTCTCTGGACCAGCCTTCCTGGGACCCACACCACAGGAAGAGCCCCTGGCTGGGAGGCTTCCCATTCTGAGGGACAGTGACCCCAGAGGCCTGGCAGCCCCATGTGCTGCAGCACCCTGCCTTTAGCTGACTGGGGTGGTGACTGGGTCTGTTTGGCCACCTTCTGCACGTTGTCTCTGTCAGACAGGTCTAGGGCACTCATGGGCAGCTAGCCCATGGGTAAGCAAACGCAGCCCTTGGGCCAAATGTGGCTCACTGCTTGTTTGCGTAAATAAAAGTTTTATTGAACTTGGCTACCCCATTCACTTACATATTGTCTGTGGCTGAGTTTGTGCTGCAACATTGTAGTTGAGTTACAGCTGAGATAGTGGGGCCTGCAAAGCCTAACCCAGGTACCTTCTGGTACAGACCATGTTTGACAGTCCCTGAGCTAACAACAGTAAGGGTGAGCCAGGCTTGCTGGAACCTCACCGCAGATGGCAACTGGCCTTCTGTGTAGTTTAAGAGAAAACAGGGCACTCTGGAGGGAGCAGGGACTCTGTGCCCTTGGCCGGCTGTGTCTTCCCCCACTGTGGTCCCTAGCAAACCACAGAGCCAGCTGTCTGGTCTGCAGCCTCCCTGGCAAGGGTGGCGGCCCCCTCCCCCTTCCACCCATGTGGGCCAGGGAAGCCAGGGAGGGGCCGAAGGATACTGGTTCTCTGGAGGGCCCCCAGGCGCCTGGAGAGACACCACTCTAGTCAAGGACACCTTCCTGCTTACTCCTTGTATCCAGTCTCGGGCTCAGCTCTTACTCTCTTAGTTGCCCACCCCACATCCTCCAGTCTGTTTGTCCTCATGCCCTGCTTCTACCCAGGCTGGCGAGGGGGGTGCCCATCAGCACCTGGGCGCTATCCAGTCTGCAGCTGGCCCTAGTTGCTGGAGATCTGACCAGCTCCTGGCCAAGAGCTAGCAGCCATCCATCCACTCGGCTCCCACACCTCCCCCTTCTCCAGGCTCTGAGAGGCCACCAGAGGCCCACCTGCCATCCACTCATCTCCTCCACACTGACTGCCAGCCTCTCCGGGAGGGCCTGAAGAATAGGGCCCGTGGAAGAGACCTGCTAAAAACAGCTGGCCCTGCCTGGGAAAATCAAGCTCCCAGGCAGTAAGAACTGGCCGGTGTGGAGCTGATGGGTGAGGTTGTGTGGGGGCTGGGTCTCCTAAGAGCTGAGATGTCCTGGGCCCTAAGTATGGCCCCCTCCCTGCCCCTGAGAGCCTTCTCTGCAGGGGCCAGGGGCCGGTTCAGGAACAACCCTTCCCAGGACACACTGACCACTCCTGGAGAACAAGGGCAGCCGTGTTCTGTCCTATGTGGTGTACCACAGCCCTGGTGACCAAAAGCATCTCCATCCCCTGGCTGGTTTCAATGACCTTTGGTCCCATGTGGTGTACTACAGCCCTGGTGACCAAGAGCATCTCCAGCCCTGGCTGGTTTCAATGACCTTTGGTCCCATGTGGTGTACCACAGCCCTGGTGACCAAGAGCATCTCCAGCCCTGGATGGTTTCAATGACCTTTGCTGTTTACGGAGAGGCATCAGGAGGATGTGATCGGGCTCAGCTGGGGCTGGAAGGCCAGGGCAGCTGGCGCTGCCACCATGATGGCTGAGCTGTGCCCACAAACTCTTGTGTCAAAGTCCTGACCCCAGGACCTGAGGGTGTGTTCGGGGATAAAGCCTCTAAAGAGGAGATGGGGTGACACTGAGATCACGGGGGTGGGCCCTGATCCAATTGGACCAGTGTCATCATAAGAAGAGGAGATTAGAACCTGGGCAGTGGCAGGAACCCGTCTGAGAAAAAACAACCAGCCAGGCGTTGTGGTGGGCGCCTACAGTCTCAGCTGCCCGGGAGGCTGAGGCAGAAGGATCACTTGAGCCCAGGAGTGTGAGGTTGCTGTGAGCTATGACACCACTGTACTCCAGCCTAGGTGATAGAGCAAGACCCTGTCTCAAAAAAAAAAAAAAAAAAAAAAGAAAGAAAGAACAAGAAGAGAAGGACTTGAGGACACAGGAAAAAATGCATCTGCAAGCCAAGGAGAGAGGCCTTCGCAGAGCCAGCCCCGGCCCCACCCAGAGTTTGGATCTCAGCCTCCAGTCTCCAGACTCGGAAGGCAGAAATGTCTGTCGGTTAAGCCGCTGCGTCTGTGGCAAACCAACACAGCCATTCAGCGGCATTCTGGGCCCCACACCTCAGGGGGACATACGGAGCTAACAATATTCCTGTCTTGTGGGCTGTGCTCATGGCAAAGTAAGATGTGGAGGGCTGGGGACAGGCTTGTCTGTGCTCCCATCCTGTCCTCATGCCTCTCAGCAGCCCCGAGGCTGGGAGGACTTGGCACCTCGCTGGCAGCCTCATCTCTGCTCAATCCCAGACACCCCACTGGAGCCCCAGGAACACAGCCCAGTGGAAGAGCAGCAGGTGTGGCCGGCTCCCCACGGACTCGTGGAGATGAACAATGGGCCTGGGCTGGACAGGGGCCAGGCTGCTGGTACAGCCCCTATTTTCATGATCACCGAGGGACCCGTGAAGGAGCCCGGCCTGCCCCAGCATCCCTAACTGGCTCCACAGGGCCTCTACTGGAGCTCCCAGATGGAGGTGGACACGGCGTCAAGGGCACAAAGGAAAGGACAGCATAGGGGGCCAGCAGGCTCAACGAACACTGCTTAAACGCCTGCTATATGCTAAGTTACTAAAGGCAAGTCTGAAGGCCAAGTGTGGCTCACACACCGGGACACCGAGCCCACCAGAGCACCAAGATGGTGCAGCTGCTGAGGCCACATGGGGAGGCGGAGCCAGCGTCCCTGGTGCAGGAGGGCAGTGAAGTTTGGGTGCTTGCGTGAGTTGGGGGTTACCAGAAAGCTGTGCTGGGTGGCTGGGGCACCTTCTGGGTCAGTGCCCAGAATTGCTGCGGACTTGGAGAGCGGAGCTTGGGGTAGTGGGCATCTGCTGAGACTCAGTGGCAGAAGTTGGGACAGAGAGTCCCTGGGGGCAAAGCTGGACCCTGGCAATTTCTCCTCACAATATGATAGAAAGCAGAAATGACCCCACAGGGGTCTGCCCTGCTGGATGCCCTGGTTCTCCAGGAGCTCTGAGACTGCCCCCAACCTGGCATGGCCCAAGCTGCCAAGTCATCTTGGCACTCGTGATCACAGGCTGGGCCAGGCACCGTACGAGTCTGCAGCCACCTCCCGGAGCTCTTGGTTCTGTGTTTCGTTCCTTGTCACAGTGATGTTCCCTCGGGAAAGTGCCAGCCTGGTCTCAGCAGAACCCAGGGTGCTGACCAGCACCCACTCACCTCGGCTGTGGGGACACAGCACAGAGATGGGGCCATGGCAACGCTGGGTGCCCCCAGCTGGGAGGCACTGACACACTCGCTTAGAAGCACATGTTCCCATGCAGCTGTCACACATGTGCCCACACCCACATACAATGACACTCACTCTCCCCCTAAGGCTGCTGAAGAAGGTGAGGGTGGGGCGCCCACCCCCCTACAGGGAAAGAGCGGCCACGAAACGGTTCAAAGGCTTCAGCCGTGGGCATGTGCCTGTCCAGGCCATGCTCCTGTGTCCCAGAGCAGCCCCCACCTCTGGTGGTCCCCCACTTCCCTCCCTGAAGTGCTAAAAAAAATGGAGAATGGATATGGATCTGTGTTTGGCTTCCCTGACCCTGGAAGGGCCAGTGGGTAGCAGTAGTAAGTATCCAGCTCCACCCCAGGGGACTCTCCTGAGAGCCTTAATTAGATGAAACTGGAGATTAGGGACATGGATATAGCTCCAGGCCTGGAGGAAAATTCCGAAGTTACACCCTCCCAGATGTGGGGTGAGCTGGGCAGCCTGGAGCCAGGACTGAGCCCCAACATTCTGGCACCCGAGAGGAGGACCAAGTACACAAACACGCAGTGGACAGCAGCTCAGTGTGGCCTCCCGCCTCGTGCTGCCAGACGTAGCAGGACAGACCCACTGTGGTCTCTATGCGTGGCCTCAGCTGTTCTGGAAGACCCAGGCCCACGTTCTGACACCTGCCCAGTCCCCAGGCAAGCTGGGCAGGAGCCAGAGTCTGCAGCTGTCTGTCCTGTCTTGTGTCCACCCCTGAGCTTTCCCTGGGGGCCAGGCCTGGGCTCTCAGTACACCCCCACATACCACCTGCCACCCCTTGAACAAACTCTCAGGCCAGAAAACTCTGAGGAGGAAGCGTGGGGCTCGGGATCACCTGTTCACTCACCCATGTGTGAGTCCCTCCTTGGGCAGGGCATGGGATCAGCTGGAGCAATGTCTGCATGGTAAGACTTCCACCTGGGCCTTGCCCTCTGGGACTTTTTGGTTTAGTTAGAAACAGCCCTTCTATACTAGTCTGAATCAGTGGCAGTACAGAGCCTGCCGTTCCGTTGTGATGGGGACACTCAGGAGCCGTTCCTTGGGGGAGGTGGCTCAGCGAAACCTCAAGGGATGCACTGGAGTGAGCTAAGTGGGGCCCAGCAGAAGTCAAGTCACAGATGCAGGAAGCACAGATATTCCTAAAGTCCAGGGAGCAGGTCATGTTGGAGGGAGAAGGCTGAGGAGCCCCAAGAAGACTGTCCTTTGCTGCCCATGAACCCTTCAGGGAGCCCTGAAGGAGGCCTGGAAGGGCCTGGGCTCTGGTATACAGCCTGGTCCCATCCCATCGTCTCTGCAGAGGGGCTGTGTCAGCCACCATCCTCCTGCAGCCCAACACCCCTTGGGGATGCGTGGGGCTCAAGTTCCCCTTGCTTGTCCAGCTGCGACCCTCCCCAAGCCACACCCACACTCGGGGGCACCGGGACCTCCTGCCACATCAACTGCAGCCACTGTGCAGCCACGGTGGGACCTTCAGTGGGCAGACATGGGAAGAAACTCAGGACTGGACAGATCGGAAAACAGCTCCCAGTCTTCCTCCCCTGCCGCCCCTGCCGAGAACTGGGAACTGGAAAAAGGAGGGCAAACCCAGGCGGATGTCCAAGCTCCCTCCTAACCTCCGGTCCCATTAAACCAGCGGCACAATCCCAGCTTCACCTTGCAGAGCCAGACATAATGGGACATTAGAACTGAATTGAATTTCCCTTTAATTACAATGGCCCACAGATATTGTTTAATTTGTATTGAGTTAATGTGGTTTTTCCCTCTCGCAATCATGGGATGCCTGCACACGTGTTCTTATCCTCTTGGACAGGGGTAGGGCAGGGCCCTGACCTGGGATGCAGGCGTCCCACCCCCTGGAGCATCCCTGCCTGGCCCCGCCTCCCTGCCCACCTCTGGCCAAGCCCACTGCACAGAGGACGTCAGAATGGTGTCACATGTCACACAGGGCACACATGCATGAACCATCCTAATAGGCAGGCCGGAGCATAATTTTTCCTCTAATTACATATTCAGCACTTCTGAGAAAATGAGATTTTAGTAATTCAATTGGACCGAGAAGCGGGGCTATAATAAAATGAAATTTGTAACAATCGTGCAGTTAAATTAGTTAAATGGAGAGGAAGGAGCTGTGGAAAATTGACCCCTCGATCTCCTAAAGACTAATCAGACATTTGAACTGAGTTGTGCTAACAAAGCCCCCGGGCACCGCGGGCGGGGCTGGGTCTGCTGGATGCAGGTGAAGGCGTGGAGGCAGGCAGAGAGCACACTGAGAGGAGGGGGGTGGCAGAGGACAGCCGAGGGGGAGACACAGGGGCTGGAGTGAAAAAAACCAAAGGCCCATTTTTTAGACTAAGTGGTTCTCAAACTGCAGTTTTCAGAACATCCCTCAGTGCCATGTGGAAAGGGACAAAGCCACTGAGGAGCCCAAGTTTCAGTGCCAGAAAACTCTTGGGGCTCTCCTGAGCTCTGGCACCACAGGGCTGTCTGGGCACAGAGGGTGACAGTGGGTCCAGCACTGTAGGGCTCCCCACCTCTCCTCCAGCCCCAAAAGAAAAAGTGCAAGCTGGGAAGAGAAAAGCAACTTCTCTGCCGGCTCAGGACGGCATGGCTACCTCTCCCCCACCTCATCTGGGAGCCTCTGATGACAGGACCTCGGCCACATCCCTTCTCAGAGCCTGGGGTGGCATTCTGCCGAGCACTGTGTCCCAGGCAGAGACCACCTGCCCCTGGGAAGGCAGCAGCTCGAGGCCTTTCTGGCTCAGACCTGCATCCTGTAGTGTCATCATGCAAGGTGTGGACACCAAGCCCCTGGGGGCCCAGAGGCCAGGCTCCCAGGATGCTCTTTAGGCCGCTCCTGCATGTCCTCTTCCTGTCTTGTGGAGGTGTCATTCAGGGGACATCCTACTCAGAAGCCCCCCCTCAAATGGAAAGTCGCTGGAATCTGAGAGTGGAGGGAAGGATTTGAATGAGAAGACTGTGGCCCCCCATGGCGGAGGCCTGGGCTCATCCCCTGCCTCTCCCCACATAGCACTGGGCTGTCAGCTGCCTAGGTGGGAAAGGCCCAGAGGGCCTCCCCGCCACCTGCTCACTGCCTGGCAGACAGGCCCCACCATCCCAGACCCTGCACCAGGGCCCGCCAGATGCAGCCCAGTTCTCCAGCGTTCAGCACCTTCCTGTCCAGGTGCTGGCCTCAACCCTCAGGTCAGATGGCAGCCAGACAAGCCCGCTGGAGCCCACCCCACCCAAGGCTCCCCAGAGGGGTCCAGCTCTGAAAGTGGATCCTGTTCTGAAGCTTGGACACACAGCACATTCTAAAACATCAGCAGAAGCAGCTTCCTGCTCCCCTTGCCGGCAGGGCCGACCTCCACCCCCCAGCTCAGACAGAGGCAGCGAGAAATCAATAAGGAAATGGGAGGTGTTGGCGTCAGGCATCCTCCCATGCTGGGACTCCGGGAAGGGCGGGATGGGCAGGCCAGGAAGACCCGGAAGTCCCAGGCCCCCAGGGGGGTGGACATCTGGGCCAGAGGCTGTGGTGGAAAGGCACCAGGGCAAGGAGGAGCAGCCTGTCCAGCAGAAGTTGGGTGTAGGGTGACCAGGTCTGGGAAGAAGAATCTCAGGATCCCTGTGTGCAGCCACATGCTGAGCTCGGTGGGGTCACCCCATTCAACCTTCAAGCACCCCAAGACACGGGTGTGGGAGCATCCTTGATCTGCAGAGGAACAGCATCAGAGACTGCAGAGTCTGTAACTCGGGTGCAGGACAGGGGCTCCCCTGCCTGGAGAGACCCCTCTGGGGGGGTAGGCAACATTGTACCCCACCCGTCCTCAGTCTCGGGAGGAGGTGCTGCATAATTGTTGCGAATGGCAACAGAGTTTGGCCAACTCTGCCAAAGCGAATGACGCCACTGGCCCTCTGTGGGGCCCTGGCACTGGGTGCAGATACAGCGACTTACGGGACGCTGGAGTAAGGCAAAGTGGCACGGACACCTTTGGTGGAGGCTGGGAGACGAGTTCCAGGTGCGGAAGGTGGGGGTCCAGGTGGCCCCCCTCTGAGCCTCATCTATCCAGGAAGGGGTGCCCTGATGCACTAGGAGCTGGGTCTCGGATGAGCCTAGGCAGCTGGCCAGGACTGGGAGGGCCAGAAGGGGAGTAGGGTGTAGGGCAGAGGGAAATGGGGTGGGGGAGGTCTGGCCCCAACTTCTCCCTGCATCACAGTCGCCCACAGGCTCCCATGTCCTGCTCGTCTTTCCACTCTTGGTGTGGCAGCAGAACAGACTCACAGCACACCATCTGCTAAAGGAAGACCAGCCACGCCCTGGCCTCCCCAGAGCCAGGAGGAGGTGGCCTCTGTTCCTGAACAAACACAGCTGGGCCAAGTGGAGGGGCAGGTAGGGTGGCTCAAGCTGGGCAGGGGCCTGTGGTGTGGGTGGGGCAGACCCCTACCCTCCTTCTCTGCCCCCTGGGCTGGCTTCCACCTCTGGGCTGCAGCCAGCCATTCAAATATTTATCCTCGTTTTCACTTTCTGAAAGGGGAATGAAGAGAGAGCAATAGAAAGAGATGGAGAGAGGAGAAAAAAAATTAGAGTTTCTCATCTGAAAGTTAATTAGTCTAATTGGGTCTAATTAAGAGCCCCTCACAAATGAAGTGCCGGTTTCTCATTTCCTTGGGTTCTCATTTAAGACCAAGCTCGGGAAAGCCTAGGAAGGCTCAGGGCCCCAGGGTGGTGGGGGCGGTGCGTGGCCAGGTGCACAGTCCAGAGCCCTCAGCTGCCAGGGCCACATGGGGACTGCCACAGAGCACTCAGCCTGCCCCAGTGCTGTGGCTCCTTCAGTCGGGGGCTGCAGAGACGCCAGAGCCCTGTTCAGTGGCCTGAGGGTTAACACCCAGGGCATGGCCCCTGCAGGCTTCTAGAAGTTAGGTGAGGTCAGAGGTCACTAGGAGCTGAGTCCCATCCAGAACATCCCAAGAAACCTGAGGGTGGAAGTGTCTTGCCTGCAGCCAGGCTGGAAGCCAGTGACAAGGGGCATGATGGTTGAGGACCTTCACTCTCCATCACCCTGCTGGGGTTCCACACGTGCTGGCAGGGGAAGAATGGGACCCACGGATTTACACACAGGGAAACTGAGGCCCAGCGAGTTGGAGCAGACGTAGCACAGATCTGTGCCCACTGTGCTGCACAGCTGCAGGTGGATCACCACACACTGGGCTGTGCCCACATCGCGCCTACCCTGCTTGTCCTTGGGTGGGCGGGCAGAGGCAGGGCCAAGACCAGTCCCAGAGGGAATGTGGGAGATGCAGCTCTAAGCAGGCACTGCCTCTTCTTTGCACCCCAGGGGCTCCCACCCCCCCACCAGGGGGCTCCATAGCCACCCTGGGGAGGGGCCGTGGCAGACCCACATGGGGGCCATGCTCAGGAAAGGGGGCCAGGGCAAGTGGAGGGGGGCCGGCAACCCGGGCTCCCATCACAGACAGCAAAGCAGCAGCAGAAGTGGCCGGAGGGGCAGAGTTCTGAACCAAGATCAAAAGAATTAAGTAGGCTTAGCTCTGAGCTGCAGATGAAGGGGATCCCTGAGAGCCACCCACGGAGAGCGAAGGCTCAGGGAAGGAGCAAGGGGGCTCAGAAGGGTGCTGGTGGAGGGCAGATCCCTGGGGAAGGTGCAGCCCCCCACCCTGTGTGCATAGGTTGGGGGCTCAGGAGCTTGGCCCCCACCACCTGCCTGGCCAAGGGAAACCCCCCAGCCTCTCAGAGCCCACCCACCCCTCCTGCCAGGGCTGTCCCAAGCCAGGTCTGTGTGTGACCGTCACACTCGTCTCCTCGGAGAATGACAATGAGAAGAAGCCACCAAGAAAAGTTTCAGTGACGAAAGTTCTAAGACTTGTCTGTGTGGAAAGTCGCAGGGTTTATTAAAAGTGGGTTTTATGGTGAGCAAATTGTACCTCAACAAAGCTGTTAAAAAGTAATGACAAGAGACCCGACTCCATGCCTTCTGGGAAACTAGAAACACCCTTACAAGAGGGACCACATGCAAATCTAGAGAGCCATGCTCTGGCGCTTCCCGCCACGACCACCTGGGCAAGCTGGACACATCACCTGCCATCACAGATATGCTTCACGAGGACAGCCCTCTCAGCTGCTGCCAGCCTCAGGTTTTCTCTCCTGTAACACTGGGAGAGACCCACAGGCTGGGCTGCGGGGAGACCCATGTAAAAGACTACCAGGTACATGGCCAGGTAAGTGCCCCAGGCTCAGGGATGCTGGGCACCCTTCTCCCCTGCCTCTCCGTGGGGTCTCTATCAGGCTCTGGGGGTCCCCTCTTCTCTCTCTGGGGTCTCTATCAGGCTCTGGGGTCCCCTCCTCTCTCTCTGGGGTCTCTATCAAGCCTGGGGTCCCCTCCCCTCTCTGGGGTCTCTATCAGGCTCCGGGGGTCCCCTCCTCTCTCTCTGGGGTCTCTATCAAGCCTGGGGTCCCCTCCCCTCTCTCTGGGGTCTCTATCAGGCTCCGAGGGTCCCCTCCCCTCTCTCTAGGGTCTCTATCAGGCTCCGGGGGGTCCCCTCCTCTCTCTCTGGGGTCTCAATCAGCCTCCGAGGGTCCCCTCCTCTCTCTCTGGGGTCTCTATCAGGGTCTGGGGGTCCCCTCCTCTCTCTCTCTGGGGTCTCTATCAGGCTCCGGGGGTCCCCTCCTTTCTCTCTGGGGTCTCTATCAGGCTCTGAAGGTCCCCTCCTCCCTCTCTCTGGGGTTTCCAGCAGGCTCTGGGGGTCTCCTCCTGTCTCTCACTGGGGTCTCCAGCAGGCTCTGCACTCCTGCGAGTCCAGCACTGTACAGTAAGGCACTGGCCTGAAGCTGCGTGTGGGCCCAAGGGACACAGGTGCCCAACTGGCTCTGGGGGCGTTGAGCAGCCCCCTCCCAGCCTCCTGCAGGTCTTGGCAGCGACTCTGAAACCTAATTTGCAGATGAGGGAACCAGGCACATAGGCTTAAGACTTCTAATCTCTCACTCCTCATGCTCATGGCTGGCCAGGGGAGGGATGCTTGGAGGTCCCTGTTCAGCTGCCCCCCGTGTCCAGATTCCTTGCTCTGGATTCGCCCTGTGAGCTCTGGGCAGTATAGAGCTCGCCAAAGGCGCCATCGATTTCCAAGGAGAGCAGAGGGAAGCAGCCCCCCTGACCCCGCCCAAGTGAGAGCTCATCCCTCTGCCTCTAGTTGTGGAGGTGGGGACCCTGGCTGGAGCCGGCCAAGAAGCAGGGGCGGGGAGAGACAGCAGGGCTGGGTGCAGAGACTGAGGAAGCGCTGAGGGCTCTGGATGCCCAAGCCCTGGGGATGTCCAGCCCTGGGGGGGCACAGCTGGGTCCCGGGAGGAGTGGGGGCAGGGAGCATTTGTCCAGTGCCTGCAAATCATACTTTCAACCTTAAATTAAAATGAATCCCTGTCATCAACTTGTCATACAATAGCACAATTATATTGCATTTGCTTGAGTGTGGGTTTAAATTGTTAATTTGCGAAATGGAAATATTTAAGATAAACTACACATTTTGTGACCTTATTTTAGTAATTTCTTTTTTTGATTTAATAGGTCTGGAGCTTGTGGGAACAGGCGAGGCCAGTGTCCACTGGGGCTGACCCTGCTCTGGGCCTGGGGTTGGCCACTGTGGCTGTTCTGTCACCTATCCCTTGCTGGCCCATGAGGAAACTGAGGCTCTGCGAGGCGAGGGGTCACTGAGGAGGTGTGGGAGGTCCCACCTTTGTGCTTCCCGAGACCCTGCTAGTTTCTGCCGCTCACCCCAATGACTGCTCTGAGGAGACAGGACTTCCCAGCCACTAAGGGCTTTGGCCTCTCCATGGGTGGCCTCCTCCATCAGCTGGCATGTTTGGGAACATCCCCCAACCTCTCAGCTTGCCCTGTCCCCCTGGTGACCTAGTGCTGAGTCACACAGGCACTGTGGGCATACCCCTGTGGTGGGCAGGCATGCCAGCCTGGAGACTGGCTCAGTGCTCACAGTCCCAGGGCCTCAGTGACATCTCAGCTATGGCCTCAGACATGTGGCCATAAAGCATGTGTGCCACCCTTAGGAAACACATTGACTGCACCAAACACAAACTCATTGCTGGGCCCAGAGACCTTCAAAATGGCCTCCTGGGTGCCTGTCTGGCTCCCAGCACAGGGCCCTGCTGCAAAAGGCTGGTCCATGGAGACCATGTGAGCCTCACAGAGCTGCCTGCTCAGCCACAGAGCTCATTGAGGACGCCACCTTTACTTGGGCCCAGGGAGGGTCAGACTCCTAGCTTGTCACTGGGCTTTTCTTTTCACACACTATTGGGGGTGGGGCCAGGCTTGTACACACTGGCATGTGCGGGTGTGTACCTGCACCCCCCTACTCCCAGGCCCCTCGCCCATCATGGGCAGGATGGGCTGGCAAACTTCTCCCATGGGTCCCTCTAAGAGCCACCCCGGTGCTGACTCTCCAGATCACACGCAGCCCGGGATGGAAAAGCCCTCCTGCCTGCCAGTCTGCAGCCCCTTGTGCAGACACTTTCCTGCTGACGAAGCCCTGCATGTGGGCCCTCGAGCAACCTGGACCCAGCACAAAGGACCATCATTGTGTGATTCCATGACACGAGACACCCAGGGTGCGCAGTACGTATGGGCAGACAGCAGAGAGAGGCTGGGATGGGAGAGCGGGCCCCGTGCAGGGTACCAGGCTACCGGCTGGCACGGTGGTTCAGGAGCTAGATGGGGTGCCTGCTGCCCGACTCTGTGAATATACTAGAAACCATGGAGTTGTATACTTTACAGGGTGAATTCCAGAATATGAAAATTATACATTAATAAACTCCCACAGATATGAATTATTGAAAGGAAAGGAAGAGAACGGAAGGGGAGGACAGACCAGAGGTGGCACAATGCCCCAGCCTACTGCTCCCTCCCATCAAGAAATCCCTGTCCTGTGAGCCTCAGGGTGAACTGCCCTGGTTCTCATCACTGGCAGCCACTCAGCTGCTTCCCTGCTGGGCCTGGTGGGTGTGCAGAGGGTGGCCTGTGGTGGGAGGGGGCTGGAAATCATGGTGGGTAAGATAGAAACCAGCATGTTCCACTCCCCAGGCTGCCACTGGGGTGAAGGCAGGGATCTCCATCATGGACGAGTGTGTGTGGGGAGCAGCAGCCGTTAGTAATTGTCAGCAAAGGTCTGAGAAAGGGGGACGTGAGCAGTCTTGGAGGAGGTGAGGCCGGTTAGGTGAACGCACCCCACCCCGTGTCAGCTGGCCTTGCTGGCCTGTACTTTCCTGACCTCAGAACACACTTGCAGAGAGACCACTTGCCCCACACCCCTGCAGTACACCTCCTTGGCCAGGAATGTGGAGCATCGGGGCTGCGGTGCTGGGAGTCACCATCTCCCTAGGAGCAGGGAGTTAAGGATCCTAGCTTTCCTCAGCCCACCTACCTTGCAAATTAGCTTTGGAGTACATCAGTGTTGGAGCAGCGGGGCTCAGGCTGGGCGTGTGCACAGAACTAGAGAGAAGGGGCCAGACTTCCAGAAGGCACGGCCAGTTGTTCACTCCTGCTTGGGGCACTGGCTCCAGTCCAGCCCCAACAGGCCAGAGAGGACTTGACAGCCTTCCCAGGAGCCTGCAGCTCAGCTGGGCACCCAAGGAGGGCCCCTAGGCTAGTGTAGGGGAGGTCTCTTCATCCACCAGGGAGCCAGAGTCCTGGAGCTCAAGAGGGCCAGAGTATGAGACCCGGGTTAGTCCAGGGCAGAGCACTCTGCTGATCGCCCACTAGCACCCTCAAGCTAGAAACCACTGATTCCACATCCACCCTACCGTGGTCATCATTATAGGTCTCAGGTACATTTCTAGTAAATCTTCCCTGCCTACCCTCCTTATCCCCTCTACTGTCCCTGGGTTAGGTCTACATGTGAGGGGCCCACACTTCTGTCCTGCTCTATAGCTTTCTAGCTGCCCCGTTTCCATCTCAAACGAACCTTCTTACCTATAGATCTGATATCTTGTCACCTCTGCTCAAAGACCTTCCATGACTCCTTATCACCTACTAAGAAAAGGCAAAATTCCTCAGCCTGGAGACCCTGGAACCAGCCTAGCTGTTGTAACCCGGGCATCAGGCGTCCCAAGAACCACCCTGAATCCATAAAACCCTTTCTGTCTCCACAAACAGCTTCCATGAGGATGGTCCTGTCCACAGGCCAGCTGCTCTGGGTCTCGTCCCCTCCTTACCCAGGGCACAGCCCAGTCCCTCTGACGCTTGTCTAGACCCCTGGATGGAGCTGAGCCTTGCTCCTTCCAGATGGGTCCACTTTGGCAGCACCAGTCCCACTTGGCTGCCGAGCACTTGGGGTGGGCTGTGAGTGAAATGCACGGTGGGGATTTCAAAGATTTAGCATCAAGAGAAAAGGCCAGGTATCTCAGTCACACACATGTTGATTAAACATTGCAATGAAAACACTTTGGATTGGGCTAAAAGACATCATTAACACAAACTTCATCTGCTGCTTTTTACTTTTGTAGACACAGCTCCCACGAACCTCAGCGCTACACACGGATCCTTTGTTTCTAGAGACGGTGCTGGTTTAGGCCAGGGATTGGCAAACTTTTTCTACAGAGGGCCAGAGAGCAAACATTTTGAGCTTTGCTGGCCATATGGTCCCTGCTGTGACTGCTCAATTCTGCCGCCGCGCAAAAGCTGCCACAGACGAGGCGAAAACAAATGAGTGTGGCCACGTTCCAAAAAAACTTTAAAAAATAAAATAAAAACAGACAGTGGGACGGATTTGTTCCATTGACCCTTGCTGTAAATCTCTGGTTTCCAGACTTTTAAACAGCACCTAGTTAGTAGAATTTAATTTAAAAAGAAGGGGAGGGGGAGATCCATCAGCCTGGCCAACCTTTTGTTTTACTGAATAAGGACTTTAGAAAAGTGACCGGTGGGTATCACTCTCCCTTCACTAAAATGGGCATTTCAACACAGGAAGTAAATAGATTTATCTTTATGAAAATGATGACAGGGTTATTCTGTTTTTGCCCACTTTGCAGTGGATAGTGAAGATGCCATCACAGACAGTCTGCACATGGGACCTGGTGGTCTGGTCTGAGGCCCGCGGCCACAGAAGGGATCTCAAAGGCTGCCCTATCCACAGCCCTGGAGGAACCCCTTGCTCTGGGGCAAGTGGGGTCCCCACTGGATGCCGATTCCAACAGAGGGGATCTGGGGAGCTCAGCGGTCTGCATTTCTAGCTGGGTCACAGAGTTTCGAGGCCCTAGAGTTATTTTGTCCAACAGAAAGGCCCAGATCTGTCCAGCACAGTTAACCATGAGCCCACATGACCAAGGCACTGGACCCTTGGCTAGTCTGAACAGAGATGTGCAGCTCGTGTAACGTCTACACCCGACTGCAAAGACGGAGCACAAATACAGGAGTGGGAGATGTCACTTACTGACTTGCCTCCTGCTGGTCATTTTGGAGGATGATAAAATTAGGATATGCTGGTGTAAATAAAATGTATTATTAAAATTAATTTCACCTGCTTCCTTCCCCCTTTTTAAAATAGCTGACAATGAATGTCTGTGGGACCAGCATCACTACGGAGCCTCTCAGAGAGCCAGGCAGCCTCAGTTGAATTCCACTGGTGATGGGGAGCTTACCGCCTCTCAAGACAACCACTGCTAAAGGGGATTACCACCAGAAACGTCCTTTGAGATTTTTCTCCTTTAAAACTACTGCCGTTCTCAGCCTCTGTCCTGTGTTGCCTGGTGATGCCCGCAGAAAGGCCCCTTCTCTTTTAGGTGCCAACCTGCAGGCTTGTGAGGACAGTCTACCGAGGTCCCTGTTAAAAGCCCCTGAGCCCACAGTGGTCCTCCTAGTCACCTTCCCTAACATGCTATGGTCTGGCAGTTCTAACACACTCGCTCTCTGTACGGGGCTCAACTCTCCCAGGGACCTGGGACGGCAGGTCTGGGTGGCACTGACCCGGAGAGTCCCCAGCCGGGCAGAGCTGTGAGCAGAGCTCCTGCCTGTTTTCTGACCCAAGCCTTGTCCCCCTGCCTCACCAGGCACCTTAAGACGTGTTCGTTTTTCATGCCCTCTGCCTTCCATAGCAATGGGTTCTGTGCAGGTCAGCTTCACACTCTCCCTCCCCCTGGGAGTGTGCAGAGCTTCGCACACAGGCAGCTGAGGCTGAACTGCCAGGGGCCTCCTGGGGGCCGATGACATCTTAGTTACCCTGGACTGCAGGGCCATCGGCAGGGCAGCAGTGTCCGCTCATCACATCTGTATTTCTTTCTTTCTTTTTTTTTTTTTATTAAGTCATAGCTGTGTACATTGATATGATCATGGGGCATCATACACTAGTTTCACAGACCGGTTGACACGTTTATATCACACTGGTTAACATAGTCTTCCTGGCAAT